>JAVTVY010025128.1:0-10038 GCA_036873755.1 Hanleya hanleyi | reverse complement strand
AACCATCATTCGACATTGGCCTGGGAGGTTGCATGATGGTTTATTGCAATTTTGTACGCAGGCCTTACGTGTTAAATGCACGGTGGTAGAATATTCCCAAATTAGGCTCGAGGTTCATGTAATATTTCCACATTTTCCGCCGAATTAGGAAATTGGCTGAGGCCACAAGACATATACATGCTTCAATGATTCACACGAAGTGGATTAATATATAAAATGGCTGGAAGAGAGACTCATATGGCGCGGGTGTTACTTCTACTCGGACGATCATACTGCTAATTTCCCTTCTTCTGAAATATCCCCAGGCAGAATCTCGTGGGAGGCCGAAATGAAGAAACTTTTCCCGTTTTACAGAGAAACTGTTTCACAATGGAGAACGAAGAGAAATATATGACCGTTGTTTTAACCTGTATAGTCTCGCTATTATTCGATGCCCATTCTAACACATTCAGATGTTTTGTGTACACGGTATGCGCAATATCGATGCGTGTGTGACAAGCTTTTTGCCAAAACCAGTTTTCTGTGTAGGAAGCTTTACACCACCATTGATATCCAAACCGCGAATAGGGCTTATATATGGAGTAATGTCTCCACTTTAACTCAAACATATAGTAATCATTAACTTCATATTGTTTTTCATGAAAATTAATGCAAAAAGCTGCATTCGGTTAAACAAAATAGTAAAAAAGGCATCCATGAACTTGACGAAAACTCGTACATTACATGAACAGTTATCTACATATATGATATCCGCACTCATACGACACTAGTGCGACAGTCGACTATTAGGTTGGACAATTTTGCAGTTATTACTTGGCATATGCATGTGTTCTATTAATATCATTATACGTTAGGTAAATTGAAGTAGTATATTTGAAATTCCAAATTTCAAAGATAGTGGGGATGGTTTTGGTTAACTGAGTTATTGGTATCGTGAAAGGGTTGACTCTCCAGGTGTGTGCACTATACAAAACCTTCAGGTCTTTGTTACATTCTTGTCGCGAGTCTGAGAGCATAAAGCCTAAACTCGAGCTGAAGAAAGCTGCTACTTAGCTTTTTCATGTTGCTCTCAAGGCTCGAGAGAGAGCACTTGACATTTTCAATAGACCTACAAACTGTTACCAGTCAGCTAGCTTTAACAAGGCTTTAGACTCCCTGTGAAAAAGACAAAATCTGTTCAAGTTTCAAATTGATCGCTTCAACCACCTGTTCTAGTGTTGCATGAATCGAGCCAAGCCTTTAACACCTAAACATCCATTCGTTCAAGTAGAAATTAATTCCTCAAATCGACTATAAGAAACCTTGATTTTTACGGCTCAGTAAAGATAACGTTCTAAACGACGTCGTGTATAGTGTCAGTCTCAAGAAACTGGCAGACAGTTGGCTGGGTTGGACAGCCCCTCACAATATAGGTAAGATAAAAGGTTTAATCAGCAAACTAAAGGTTCATCTCCGTTGAATTGTCAACCGAAGCAGGCTGATTCCACATCCACCGTCAACAAACGCCTTGTAAACTCACACAATTCAGTCGGGAACTTTAAAGATAGCCAATTATCACAGATGAGTAAAACTGCCACCAATTACTTCCGCAAAACTGAAAAACTGTGAAATTGGACCAGTGTGAATGTGAATGTCCAGCCTGTTCTCAAACTCCTTGTATCTAACCATACAGCCCTAACTATCCCTCAATCTGCTCAAGCGGATTTTGTCAAATCTAATAAAGTCTTCAATATTACAGAGTGGGTATTTACATGCGACGATATGCGTGTAAAACAATTATTTGCGGACAAACCGCGATGAAACAAAGACTCTGATCAGAGACAAAAGTGTAGTCATATTTCGGTCTATGGAGCACACACAGTGAGCACCGATGAGTCGATTAAGAAAGGGTCGACAGCAAATAAGTTCTCTGATGCATGCGTCGTCAGCCTGTTCAACGACTGGTTAACTAGCCTTTTCATCTTGGAAGCAGTTCCATTTCCGCCTTGTATTTTGCCAAAAAGTATAAAGTTCCTTTAATGCACATGGTGGTCCTCCATATATACATCACATTTGACAACTTTTTTTTAGACCACGGTGAGGATTAGTAACAAGTATTTGAAGTTACACGTATAATGTTAAATGTGCGTAGAAGGCAGAAGTAATTGGTCGTTTATTCACTATGGCTTCTCGATGGTGGTCCCAGACTCTCGACCAGGAATACTGCTACTCGAGCGGGACCACCCTTTTGCACAGTCTGTTCCATCATTTCAGTTTAACTGGTCATTCGTAAAAAGTCTCTCTTTCCAGAAAATGAATCGGTTTGCATTTGTATCGCCGCTGTCATACTCTCGAGCGTGTCCAAATCCTGTTGCAGCAATCTCTAACAGTCGCACATTGAACCATACAATCTGTTGATATATTAATTCATCTGCCTTTGTTGGGCCACTCGCCGTATGTCCACAACTATCATAATCAAATAAACGCACTGTCTTCAATTTCCTCGTATATAATGAAATACTCGTCCGCCAATGTTTAATACGCCAATATCAACCGTGTGTAAAATAGATACAGGATTGTGTACATTGAAAAAATATTTTCGACTGTTGAGGGATATTTCCCAAATTTATAGCACCAAAACGTTTTCTTAGAATTTCAATTTACTTTTCATAAAAAGAAGAAGAGCAACTCCGATGAGAGATGACACGTTTATTCTGCTCCTAACTATTAATTATAGCATTGTCAGCAGAAATGAGGTCAGTTACAAAATATCAGAATATAAAGGACTATGCAGTTACAATCAAATTACTAACCAACATAATATATATGCAGTTACAATCAAATTACGAACAATAAAGGATTCTCGTTCAAAGGTGACGAGAGATTCTCCAACAAATGGTGATCAATTAGAACCATCATATTGCATATTGCATTGTCAATAAATGGCAATGACCTCAAATCTACACTCATTTCTTTTCATCATTTATTAGTGATGACAAAGACCCTATACGTGAATAAATGGTGATGAACTGACCTCATCATCATTTTCGTCACCAATATATGGTGACGATCAGATCCCATCACCAATTAATGCCCATTACCATTTAAAGTTATTTACAAAACAACAGAATATATATGCAGTTATAATCAAATTACGAACAATAAAAGATTTTCATTAACATGACACGAAATATTTTTTTAGCGCCATGATAAGGGATAGTTCTTCAGTGTACCCGCAGTTGCTTTCATTCCAGATTTATCAAATTTAGTGATGATTATCACAAACCATTGCCAAATAACGAGCGTAGCTTGAAGGATTTTTGGCGCAATTTCGCGGTGTGTAGGGGGCGTATGAACACCATGTAATGCAAGTGCGCCGAGGTCTGCTCCGTCAAAAAGGTGTAACGGTCACATAATTCATCATTTTCCATCAGATGACTTGATTACACCATTGCTCTTGGATTTTTGTATCGAATACCGCTCAAACCGTTGATAGGGGTCGTTTGGGCGTGTCATTCAAGAGGTTCACATGAACAGCTACAATAAAAGCGTGGATGAGATAAAAATCACCACAGAGATCAGTTTTGGTTCTTGTGATGTTTTTAGATATGCACACATAATATTGGCCTGTGGAGTCATATGACTTTTTGTCAGTACGCTGACATCTTTTTCCACCACCTTTATATGTCCCGGTTAATTCACATTTATAATCGCAATCAAAGCGTGACTGGAATACATTATAGCATAGCAAGAAATTAAATCTGCATGGAAATTCATCTACATGAGACAATACTAATAAGTGATTTGACGAAAGAAACATCACGATATCTGGCTGACATCAATGAAAACTGGAAACAGTTTTTATTTTATACCTGAAGAGATTTTGGTCATATTGTATCGTGGGAATAAGATATTTATTCCGGGACTGAGGCGTCCATCTAAAATTTCTGCGATATTTATTTGAACGAAGCTCTTGCATGAGTTGTGTAGCTAGAGTGGAAATGTCCATGCATGTGACTGGTGAAGTATAAAGTATATTTTATTCCCGGTTTTGTCTGATCAAAATCAGAATAACGCCTGCTTTTCAATCAATCACAAATAAAGTTTCATTCAGTTACATAACAAACAGATTGACTCTGGCATTTGAACACGACATTAAATTTAGCTTGAAGGAAAAGCGCCATCTACATGTATGTTACTAACGTTATCCTGGGTATTTAATTTTGAGGTTCATGAAAGACGCAGTATAATTGATGTTGACTATTACTTGCGTGGCGGCCATTTTGGCGTGGAGGGATGCAGTTATTCACTCAGTTTATTCATATACACCTTTTCTATAAGGACTAGTGAAGGCGTTGTGTTTGGCGCTCTCTGTGATAACGACTTAATCTTGCGAACAGAAAAGCAAGTTTATTTTTACTGTGTTGTATCTTGCGTATCACATGAAGGTCTATATTGTACATGCTCATTGAAATAAGTGACGTCATCTGAATACTAATGAGATCTTGTAGTACTAAAACGACCCCAATTAAGCCCTCAGATATGCCAAAATTATATTCTGTGACATCGTGTAATATCATCATGTTTATTATTTGTAGAATCTAGGTGGAAAATATGTACTTGGAATAATGATGTCGATTCTGGCATATTCTGTCTTAGCTTGAAAGATCTCTGGCGCTACGTTTCGTAACTTGCCTCTAATTCCGCTCAACCCGGAGCTTGGGGTCGTTTGAATATCTTAGGGGTTACATCTCCATGTTCTCCACAAATGGACAACCACAATCAAAGTGCAATTTAGTTACATAGTATGGAAAACGACTTGAAAATTCATTTGGATAAAGTGTAATGGTTAGTATTTGGGATTGTATGTATGGAACATCGCCATGTCTTGATGGCATCATTGAAAATTGTTCACCGCTTCTCTCGTGTAGGAAATCATCTTGTACTTTTATTATTTTTATTTCATACAAAGGGTATGTGACGTTTACATACGAAAAACTCCTTTGTGTGTGACGGTAATAACGCCGATTTTTCTTTCACTCCATAACCTGTCATATAAGATTTTTCTTGAAGATTACATACTGAAATATCAGCCTTGAAAAAATTGCGATGCTCCGTTGTATAAAAATGAAGATTTGATTGATCAAAATGTGCTACTCGGCCTGATTTGGTATTTTTGTGGCATTTACAGTGACGATTTTCTCATGTAGCAACATTATGCCACCTCAAACCAAAACCATTAGTGGTTCTTTCCAATAAACAAACATCCCAATATATTGTGTGACAAAATTATTTTGGTTTGAGGTGTCATATTTTGGTTATAAGAGAAAATCCTCACTGTAAATGCCTCAAAAAATACCAAATCAGGCCGAGGAGCACATTTTCATCAATCATATCTCCATTTTTATACAACGGAGCATCGCAATGTTTTGAAGGCTGATATTTCAGTATGTATACTTCAAGAACAATCTGATTTGGCAAGTTTTGGATCGAAAAAAAAAATCAGCTTGATTACCATCAGACACAAGGGAGTTATTCCCGTATTGTCGTCACATATCCTTTGTAGTTGATGCTAGCTGTCATACAAAATAGGTATTTCCTTTATGGACGACGGCTGAATATTTGATGTCGGCTCTGACGCGTGTAGTTTCAGAAACGGGTATGGTAAACGAAATCATAAAAAAGCCTCTCTCTTCTGTGAACAGGTTCAAGTTGTATTTGCTCTCAAATTCGCAAACTTACACGGGCGCACACAAACCCACCAACGTCTTCTCATCAAGTAATACAGCCCAAATCAGAGTCTGGGTTCAAATAACGCGAAGGTCATAAACACTTGGGATAGGTCTTCTTTTGTCAATTCAAATAAACCATCTCTCCTTGGCTCCTGACATTTGTTGCTCTCAGTCATCGTACACAGGAAAGGTTTCTTCCTTATCGGTTAACGCGGTGAAATCTTTTGTTAGCCAGGAAATATATCTCGCCACTATCCAATTCCGTAACGTCGCGGACTCTCACCTGATTTATTCGCTTGGTTCAGGAACAAGAGCTGCTCTGCCGGGACGGTTTCTTCAATACGCGCGCCGTCTTGTTCTTTTATATGGTATTTGTTAATGCTTTTCTCGTATTTCGACACCATTGGTTTCACTTTTACGCGCGCAAGTTGCATGACCCTGTATGATTTATCCTGATCGTGCGGCACGGTGAAGATCTATATTTGAAGCTCATCAAGACTACTTGATAACTTCAATGTTTCAGAGTCAACAATATAACAAGCTGACAATAAACATGGTCCGGAAATCACGGAATTTAACGTTACCATCTTGTAATTCAATATCTTCATGGTGTGCACATGAACAATCACACTCGAAAAGTGATTCGGATACAACATATTAATATTTATTCCGGGGGAAACGAATACTACACTCTCAGAAATATTCAGGTAATAGTACTGAATTGATCAGGTTGTATATCCACAACTCAATTTCAGGGATTTTGGCTGAAATTCAGGGCTGATTACCTGAATTTCAGGAAAAAGATCCCTGAATGAGAGGATTTTCCCTGAAATTCAGGCAACTTTATCACTCTGATTAGCAAGTTCTCGACCCTATTCAGGTACCTAAAATTCCTTAAAATTCAGGTAATTTAGCTTTAATTCATGGATGATATAGCTGAATTTCAGGAAATTATCCCTGGATTTCAGATAAAATCCCTGAAATTGAGTTGTGGATGTGCAACCTTGAACTATTCAGGATTACTCCCTGAATATTTCAGAGAGTGTACCAGTGACATGGACGTGACGATAGAAACATCAATCTGCCAACATAGAATGAAGGAACAAGGTCGGTATAACCTTGTCGAATAAATACTGCAATTCTGTTTTGTAAGGTTGATACACCAAAGTATGGAGCTACAAATCTCTCTTTAGATCCACTATATATAGGTATATTGGATATACTAGTAATTTAGAGAAGATTGTTTGCACCACGAGCAACTCGTGTTTCTCTATAAGTATATCCATGTGAAATTCGACAGCAACATGTATCATGAGCATCCAATGATTGCGATTTGTTAAAGAAGAATTGTTTGCTGATAATATACAGACGAATGAATGAGGGATGATTACACCTAACTGTGCTCTCTATGATTTATCAAAGATATATATACGATATTATCTTTATATGGAAAATTTCTTTTCGAACGAATAAGCGAATGATATGTCCATTCTCATTGGCTTTACACGAAACTAATAGAGGCTTCCTGATGGTCCCGGTTGGATGTTATATTTTTTTACTCAGGCAAATTAATACAAGATATTATTACAGTTTTGATATTGCTCTCACCTCTAATAATAAGATAATTTGGTACCGTGAAACGCGTTTTTTCTGAGTGAAGTATGTGGATCAAATGTGTTGAAACTGGTATATATACCTCACGTTCTTTTGCAGTTTGTATCAATCTGGGACTGGGTGCCGTCTATATAAAATTTAATCGTATCGCTTTGGATCGCGGGGCCGCGTTTCAGAGTCTGAACTTTAAAGAGTTTATATCATAGGGTTTCGTTGTCTTTCCTGTACCGAAAGTCACCCGACATATCCCACATAACCGACATTTATGGACAAATGAGCATTCATATCAATTGAGAATGAACAATGAATTAAATGTATCCCTCTGAACTCAACAGCTAAATAGCTAAAAGTTCAGCTATCTGAAGGAAAACTCACTGTTGCCGCTATATTCAGCCGTTGTCCTTTAACCCTATCTGAGGGGGGGGGGTGGGGGGGGAGGGGAGGGGGGCAAAATGGCCCGCCCACCAAACTTTCTGCGCTATCTCCGAAACGACAAAAAATGGAGAACTGAAAGTCCGAGACTTTATAGCTTATCATATTGGGGTCATTTTGAGCCTATATGCATAACCCCCGAGCAGAGGATCATGGATAAATTCAACATGGCGGCCACGTGGGGTCAGTGCTTTTAACAGAAAAGTGATGTTTTCGTCATATTTCTTCAAAATTTCTGCTTTTCCGAGATGAAGAGTGGACATAAACTATTTTATTTGGCATTACATTAATATTTACTAATTTATCATGCACTTTTGCAGATAAATTGCATAAATAAAAAAATCGGAAAATCTGACTGAAAAATCGATCAAAAATGTCGTTTTTAAAAATGACGTCATCACAGCGGCCATCTTGGATTTTTTTTATATTTTCTGGTAAAGCTTGACCCAAGGGTTTAGTGTGATAAGTGTCAGCCTCCTAGCTCAAGAGGTAAGAAAAATAATTAGGGTGGGCATTTCGCCCCCTCCCCTCAGGCCAGGACAGGCCCCAAATAGCCCAGCCCATATAGGGTTAAAGAATCTCCACGTTCATAAACCAAAGACATACTCCATATTCGAAAAACAGCATAATTACCAAATTAAAAAAAAAAAAAATATTGTATACATAAATATAGGCTAGTTTCCTGCAAGAGAGAAGCTGTCAATAATTTTCAATGATGCCGGCAAGACAGCATGATGTTCCAAGAATATCAAATCCGTATCGCTGATCAATATTCTTAATCCATATTATATTCGTTGTAAAGTCGTCATCAAGTGAATGATGTATCTCAGTCACGCTTTGATTGTGACTTGTAATCGTCATCTAGGGAATGATGTATCTCCAGGAGGATCTTAAAATACCTGGGTTAATACGACCCCTAGCCCAGGGTAAGCGGAATTAGACAAAAGTCACGAAACCTAACGCCATAGATCTTGCACGCTACGCTCGTATTTTGCTATCAGCATGCGATATGTATCACTATGTATCGCCAAATTTGAGAAACCTTGATTGAAGGCGCTTGTTGGTATAGCCCTGTTTTACTAGTTTCCGCAATAATTCTTTTGTGACGTTGAGTAATGTTCACCACGTCAATTTTTTCTAAGATAGCAAGGTCTGAGTTGCGATCGATATAGATTTACTAATATCTGACTGAATCCAGAAATCCGTTGGAATCCATGTTATTTCATAGATTCTTTCACTCATACGAAAAAAAAATTATATAAAAAATAACCTGGTCAAAATATCTGATTGTTTTTCGATATGCTCTTTTTTTCAAGTAGCACTGCAATATAAGACTTGTTATTTAGGGGGCTTTACCATTAACATTATTGTGTGTGTGAAAGTTTACGAAACCGCTTAGGACGCTTAAACCGAGGCTAGGGACAGTCTGACCGAGGCTAGGGACAGTCTGACCAAGGTTAGGGACAGTCTGACCGAGGTTAGCGACAATCTAATCGAGGTTAGGAACAGTCTGACCGAGGTTAGGGACAGTCTGACCGAGGTCAGGGACAGTCTGACCGAGGTTAGGGACAGTCTGACCGAGGTTAGGGACAGTCTGACCGAGGTTAGGGACGGTCTGACCGGGGTTAGGGACAGTCTGGCCGAGGTAAGGGACAGTCTGACCGAGGTTAAGGATAGTCTGACCGAGGTTGGGGGCAGTCTGACCGAGGTCAGGGACAGTCTGACCGAGGTTAGGGACAGTCTGACCGTCGTTAGGGATAGTCTGACCGAGGTTAGGGACAGTCTGGCCGAGGTTAGGGACAGTCTGACCGAGGTTAGGGATAGTCTGACCGAGGTTAGGGACAGTCTGGCCGAGGTTAGGGACAGTCTGACCGAGGTTAGGGATAGTCTGACCGAGGTTAGGGACAGTCTGGCCGAGGTTAGGGACAGTCTGACCGAGGTTAGGGATAGTCTGACCGAGGTTAGGGACAGTCTGGCCGAGGTTAGGGACAGTCTGACCGAGGTTAGGGATAGTCTGACCGAGGTTAGGGACAGTCTGGCCGAGGTTAGGGACAGTCTGACCGAGGTTAGGGATAGTCTGACCGAGGTTAGGGACAGTCTGGCCGAGGTTAGGGACAGTCTGACCGAGGTTAGGGACAGTCTGACCGAGGTTAGGGACAGTCTGGCCGAGGTTAGGGACAGTCTGACCGAGGTTAGGGATAGTCTGACCGAGGTTAGGGACAGTCTGGCCGAGGTTAGGGACAGTCTGACCGAGGTTAGGGATAGTCTGACCGAGGTTAGG
>JAVTVY010025127.1:0-10771 GCA_036873755.1 Hanleya hanleyi | reverse complement strand
TGAAGTGAATCCCCACCTAAATCTCAGCCAAATACAATGAAGCCTCATCCCTAGGTAAAAGAAATATTAACTGAATCCCAACATAAACTCTACTGCCGGAGTTCTGGCATGGGCTTGGGATCAGTTCTCGTATGGATCAAATCTCGTACACCTTGCATGTGCGCGTTCAGAGCATGTGGTAACTTTCTATGTGGATTGTGTATGTGCGGTGGTGAAATTTAATTTGTTTGTCAAAATTTCTACTTGGTTTGATTGGAGGGTGTTTTTTGGTTTTTTTTCAAATTGTTTTCTGGGGCATACTTGTGGTTTCCATAACACAGGGTTTTATCGCCAACCAATCTATGTAACATGGTTTATGACCATGTTCATTCAATGGAAGCCAGATGACAATCCAATTTTGACTGCAGTGTTTATGTCATGTGACATGGGGCACAGTCATCAATTGGTTTCTTTCACTGCCCCTCTCTTTCTCCGAACGAACGTTCACAGTCAAATGGCATTCTCAAAGAGAGCCGTGTCTACCCGCGGGAGACCAAAGCGACTCTCATGTAAACTGGTGACATTTTTGAATCTCCAATCTCAAAGCGAGGCAGCATGACATCATTCTCAAAGCGAGCCGTGTCTACCCGCGAACTACTTCCTCTATTAGATAACTCGCTTTCACAGCCAAGTATACATACCGACAATAATTTGTTCGCGATTGATATGCTCCGGACCGGAAAGAGTCATTTCCCAATTATATAGCCCACGTTATGTTTAGCAATTCGCTTCTAAGTCGGCGGAGTCAGCAGGTCAGTGACAAGCCAGATAATCATACGCCGCCTACTCACCCCCCAAATTTTGGGGGGATGGCTCCCATTTACGCGTGAGACTCTTTCTCGCAGTAGGGAGTCTCGCGAGACGAGAATGAGTCAAATGGCGGAAAAGTCGCATTTCCAGTAAATCAGTGTCATCTTCCATTTGAATAGTTCAAGCTTCGTCTGGAGCTGTCCTTCACTAGACGCTTCTGTCCTTCCCCAGACGTAAGTTGTCCGTGTCCGTTTGGAGACGTCCCCATCCGTTGTCCGTGTGGGGACGGCTGCGTTAACATTTGTACCAGCTCATGTTATACGGATACATACCAGGCCAGCACGCATCTCAATATTATGGTGTTCTATTTGGGCCAAGTTTGCGTCGCATGGCGACTTTTAGAAACTCGCCACTCGCCACGCGCCGTGGACCTCTCCGGCGCGCGGCGACTGGCGACTTTTTGCTATCTCTTAACCTGCAAAAACTCGCCAGTCGCCAGTCGCCACCCGCCGTAAAACACGGCGAGTTTCGCTCTATCTCTTAACCTGGAAAAACTCGCCGCGCGCCACTCGCCGGATGAACCACGGCGCGCGGCGACTGGCGACTTTTGACTGTAGTGAAACTCGCCACTCGCCACGCGCCGTGGACCTCTCCGGCGCGCGGCGACTGGCGACTTTCTGCTATCTCTTAACCTGCAAAAACTCGCCAGTCGCCACCCGCCGTTAAACACGGCGAGTTTCGCTCTATCTCTTAACCTGGAAAAACTCGCCGCGCGCCACTCGCCGGATGAACCACGGCGCGCGGCGACTGGCGACTTTTGACTTCTGGAATTCTCAGGACTTTTTCTCAAGTGCGCATGCCCGGGGAGCATCAATTATTGGAATATTTTGTTCGAAACATGCTGTCATTTAATTTAATTTTAAATCTCTTCCTCGTGCATAAATATACATAATTTCTAATGAATGAACTCTCCAGCTACATCTGATGCTATGTGACTAATTTTGAAGATGTAAGCTATCTGTAATAATTAATATAGTTGTTTTTTTGAAACAAGTTTCTTTTTAATGCAATACGCATATAGGGCAATCTAATTTTGTCAAATGTGCAATTATTTCTTTATTAAAATACTCGTTATCCGTTTCTGTGCAGAACTTGCATACTCTCGTTATTATCTGCTGGTATATTTTAAAAAGTTGACACCAAGACAACATTTTCAATCGTTTTTTTAATCTTTTTTTATATAAGTGCCTATATATATTTATAAAACAGCATATCGTTTTCAATTCAGAATGAATCGCTTTGAAATTGTTCTTTATTTAAGATACAATAAAGCACTCGACGCGGGAATTTTGTTTTACAAGATAAAAGCAACGTCAACTAATATGCTGTATGAAATATTAAGAAAGCGAATAGAGCGTCATCGTCATATTGATTAAAAAAGTAAGAAAAATGCTAACATTTTCTCTGGATGATTGAATTTCTCTCTTCGTAAGTTTTATGTGAAAAACGGGCGATATCTTTGTATAAGAGATCCTTTATTGCTGTTTTAATCCATAGAGCGGCTCGTTGTTGGGTTGATATTTCCTGTATCACAGACCCTACAAACTATCAAGACCCTATTTTTAAAGATGAAAAGACGTATTTCTTTCAACAGTCTCCATATTTTTTTACTTCCTCAAATTCGATGAGATCGCGACTGTTATTTATGATATTGCAACTGCATAATTGATGCTCCTCGGGCATGCGCACTTGAGAAAAAGTCCTGAGAATTCCAGAAGTCAAAAGTCGCCAGTCGCCGCGCGCCGTGGTTTGTCCGGCGAGTGGCGCGCGGCGAGTTTTTCCAGGTTAAGAGATAGAGCGAAACTCGCCGTGTTTTACGGCGCGTGGCGACTGGCGAGTTTTTGCAGGTTAAGAGATAGCAGAAAGTCGCCAGTCGCCGCGCGCCGGAGATGTCCACGGCGCGTGGCGAGTGGCGAGTTTCACTACAGTCAAAAGTCGCCAGTCGCCGTGCGCCGTGGTTCATCCGGCGAGTGGCGCGCGGCGAGTTTTTCCAGGTTAAGAGATAGAGCGAAACTCGCCGTGTTTTACGGCGGGTGGCGACTGGCGAGTTTTTGCAGGTTGAGAGATAGCAGAAAGTCGCCAGTCGCCGCGCGCCGGAGAGGTCCACGGCGCGTGGCGAGTGGCGAGTTTCTAAAAGTCGCCACGCGACGCAAACTTGGCCCAAGTAGAACACCATACAATATCTATGGCTTCTCAAACATGTAATATATGCCTGACTATAAACGTTCTCGCAAGCTAATCGCATTCCGTAGACATTCCATTATTTAGAATAGAAATAAACATAATATATATCAGGTAGCTCATGACTATAAGTTGATATTATAACATTCATATAATCATGGTATGATATTTCTTGTCTTTAAGAACCAAGGCTCTTGCAAACTGATTATATTTATTAGATATTCCATGGAAAAAATACAACACTGTATAACATGCAGCTATTAGAGTACAACATCCATAATATTACAAAAGGAGTCCATCTCTTAAGATCTAAGGCTCTTGCAAACAGTTATCACGACGCGGTGTTTCTCTTAAGAGCCAAGGCTCTCGCAAATTAATAATTACATTTATTTTACACTCCCGAAAAGAAAGATATACAACACTACAAGCCATGAATATCCAATGTGGAAAGTGCACCAGTATAAGGTTATACGCTATTAGTACAACATGAATAGTATAATGTCAGTTCGTCTCTTAACATCTAAGCTTCTCGCAAACTACATTAATTACACATCCAATAAGAAATGTTTTACTGCATATCAGGCATATATGGTAGAATATCAATGCTAACATGGTAGTTCTCCTCTTAAGAACTAAGGCTCTCGCAAAGTAATGACGTCAATATCATTTCAATGAATAGAAGTACAACACGCGTAAAAAACCGTAATACGCGTAACTATATTACAAGAGCTGAGGCTCTTGCAAACTTTTTAGATTTATTATATGAGCGAAATGATACACTATATCATATATACCAGGTCTATGAAAATAGGCTAATATTATCAAATTAATTTTATCATCGTATGATAATTCTTCTCCTTAAGAACCAATTTTCTTGCAAACTAATTACATATTATTAAATATTCCAAGAAAATAATACAATATTATCTAATATGCAACAGGTTAACACATATAGACTGAGCCATATACAGTACAACATCAATATTATAATATCACTTTTCTTTTGATCTAAGGCTCTCGCAAACTAGTATAATGGTTTGGTAGTTCTCTTTTTAAGAACCAAGGGTATCGCAAACTAATTACATTTATATCATACTCCACGAGAACATATATATACAACACTATATAATATTTACCTGGCACCAGTATATACGCTATTACAGTAAAACATCAGTAGTAAAATAGGAGTTCGTCTCTTAAGATCTAAGGCTCTCGCAAACTGATTACATTAAGTACATATCTCAGGGAAAATTAAAAAAACTAATAGTATATATCTAGTATATGCAGTATAACATTAATAATATCGTGGCAGTTCCTCTCTTAATTACGTCAATTACATTCTCCATTAATACAAATAAACTCTATATAATACACCGGGTATATAACTACTCTACTACAGTATAATATCAATACTATAATTGCAGTTTTTCTCTTAAGCAAACTAATTACATTTGATTACATAGGTCATGAAAGAGAAACAAAATATATACCGGTTTTATGCCTATTCGTTTTACAATACAAGATCAAAACTGTAATTGCTGTTCGTTTCTTAAGAACTAAGGTTCCCGCAAGCTAATTATATTGGTTACATATTCAATAAAGAGAAATATTCAACACTACACAATATACACCGGGTACTAATACATGCCTATGCGATATTACAGTATAATATGAATGCTTCAATGACAATTCCTCTCTTAAGATTCGAGGCTCTCGCAAATTAAATATTTATTACATATTCCATTAACTGAAATAAAATACATGCCTATACGCTATTACAGTAAAAGGCCAATACTATAATAGCAGTTCTTCTCTTAAGAAAACTAATGAAAGATTAGTTGAATCTTCCAGAAAATGGGAATAAAACAATTTATAATGTACCAGAGGTACATGTACGCTTACACACAATAACACTACCACTTGGAGACATCTTAGTGATCGTATGTGAATAGTTCTCGGTTGTCGCAGGTCTAAAGATACACAGTACATGTACAGTAGTACTAGTATAAACTGGACAGTGATGCATGCGATGACAATGAGAAAGTATGACCTTCCACAGACGTAACTCATATAGTGTATTTGGAGACATCTTACTGGACAGTAAATGACAAGTTATCGTATTTCAATCGTTTTCTTTATTGTTCCATTGTTCTTGAATTTTATTTTGAACAATTTGTACTAGTGTACTATTGAGAAACCTTCTCTCTCGTCGACTTTATGACAAAAGAGATGATTACAATTTCGACAACGTAAACTATCCCTTTCTAGACAGTAAATTCCAGTGGGACCTGCATATGGCGTATACATATCTCGCCTCGTAGCATTTGTTAGATCCTGTGTTAAATGTGACTATTTTAATGAACGTAACAAAACATTATCGCAAAAACATGGCTATACCACCAAACGCCTTCACTCAAAGTTTCTCAGGTTTGGCGATACTTATCTCGTGCTGATAGCAAAATACGAGCGAAGTGAGCAAGACCTTTCGTACCTTGCCTCTAATCCCGCTTAACCCGAGACTATAGGGGCCGTATAAACCCATGTACTTCAACATCACCCCCTACATCCGACCGTCGCCAGCCGGTGAAACGGTGGTCAGCCGGTGAGGCTATTTTCGCAACACAGGTGACATGGTGTTAGAAATTTGGATTTCTTTCTCATTTCTTCCGAGGTTATGGGCAATATTAATGGATATTCATTCATGGGAAATAACAGTCGTCATTTCAATCGTTCGGTTACGCCTTGTACTTGAAGATATCGTACGGACACGCGAAGTTTTCTTAGCGAAGTTTCGTTTTCAAACAGTTCTTATCGCTAATTACTGACACTCATCGATACATATTATCATGGGTAATTATTCCCTATTCAATGCTCTTTGTGTGTCACCCAAACTTCGATGGATTTAATTGGCGTAAGCATTGAATTAATTAAAAAGTCACACCGTGTGGTCTATCCAGGCCACGGTGAACAGCACGAGCATGTTCCGCACTTTTCTTGATGCTGTTCACCGTAGCCTGGATAGATGCATATGGTGTGAGTTTTCCAATAATATCAGTACTTACGCGAATTAAATTCATTGAAGTTTGGAGGACATACAAAGAGCATTGAATAAGGAATAATTACACATGATAATTTGTACCGATTAGTGTCAGTTATTAGCGATATACGAACAACTTTAAAACGAAACTTCGCTCGAAAACAGCATCGCTCTCCGTGTTCGTATGATATCTTTAAGTACAATGCGTTCTGCTACGTAATCGAACGATTAAAATGACGGCTGTTATTTCCCATGAATAAATATCCATTAATATTGCCCATAACCTCACAAGACATGTGAAAGAAATTAAAATTGCTAATACCACCTCGCCTGTATTGCGAAAATAGCCCCACCGGCTGAACACCGTTTCACCGGCTGGCGACGGTCGGATGTAGGGGATGAACATCCTCATGGTGTTCATGTGGACAGTCAAAAGCAAAGCCTGACTGACATACATCATTTTCTACATGAAGACTTTACAGCGAATATCATATGTATTGAGGATACTGATCAGCGATACGCATTTGATATTTTTTTAGCCTCATGATGTCTTGCCGGCAACTCGTCTCTCTTGCAGAAAACTAGCCTATGTTCATAATATACTATGATTGTCTTTTTCTAATTTGCTCATAATGCTGTTCTTCGGAACATGGAATAGACCTTCGGATTATGGACGCGGATATACTTTAATGGACGACGACTGAATAATGAATGACGGACCAGACGCTTGTAATTTTCTCGAATACAAAAAAAATGCATCTTGAAAATACATCAATAATGTATTCTGAAAATACATAAAAAATATATTGAAAATGCATTTATTATCAATTTCCTCGAATACAAAAAAAATGCATTTTGAAAATATATAAAAAATATATTTTGAGAATATATAAAAAATATATTAAAAATACATTTTTTATCAATTTCCAAAAATTCCCAAAAATTATTTCTTGCTCCAAAAATAATTTCATAATGATTTTTCAAAACATATTATTTATGTATAAATAAATACATACAAAATTATTTTTGATAGCAGCCTTGTACGGGAGGCTCGCGTTGTTGTTGTTCTTGTTGTTCTTGTTGTTCTTCTTGTGACTTTTTGAAATGCGCATGCGCTAAGAGAGTGTGATCTCTGCCACACTTTTCTTTTCAACCTCCAATCTCACATGACAACACTGCATTCAAGCGCGTTTGAATTCATTTGCAACTATATTCGGTGGAATGAATTATTGCTTCGTTAATTTCGGGATTGGATTTATTATATATGAGAATAGTGTGAATAACGTCAAAGGACCTACGAAGTAGGGTAGGCATTAGGACTCCGACACGCACTGGACTCTTGGACCCCAGTTGAAATCCTGCCAATATTAAGATGGGCACGGCCCAAGTTAGAATCACCAGTGATTTTAATCAAAAATCAACAGAAATTTTCATCAAAAGTAGCTTGTAGTATATTTAGTACCAAACGAGGTTTGAATGACAACACATGAACAACTTCGTTCAGCCATGTATTCCCAGAATGACCTTCCTTTTATTCCTCAGATACAGAAGAGTTCCATACCACCAATTCATGGTGTAGGGGAGATAACTCTATACCACACTCCTTCCCCCATATGCCAGAAGTTGTAGAATTATGGGTATACACTCAATTCTAGTTCAGAATAACACATTTCAAACTATTGGCTGATATATGATGCCTCACAATATTTAAGATTTAACCAACAATGTCTGTAATTGTGCTCTGAAACAATAGCACTTTTGAGGAATGTTAGTGGAATATGTTCACATTTACTTCTCATCATAAAATGTCAGCACAAAGGTGAAAACAAATTAGAACTCAGAACATATGTACAGTTAATCCAATTAGTCTCAACGTTATAACTTCTGTCTTATTATAATTCGGATTGTAAACTGTGATGAACCGATTATCATGTCACACATATAGTTACAAGTCCAATCTGTTTGGGGGTTGTCGGTTTCGAGATGGATTTCTTCTAGGATTCAGTTCAGGACCAGACATACATGTAACAGGACTAGATCCATCCGCCGCACTCACCATTTCTGGTGAATTGCTCACGGCATCATTGGCAGAGTCGACTTCAGTCACAGGATGACCCTGTGGTTTTACAAGATCTTGTTTTGAAGGATTCACCTCAAACTCACCTGGATATTTAGAGGAACCTGAACCGGATGGCACTATACTGACTGAGGTTGGGGTTTCTAGCGCTGGGGTCTCAATTTCAAGCTTTGCTTTGTTAAGCAAGATTTGGTCGATGTGTACATGTCTGAGATTGCCCTCCACCTCTACGGCATAGGTCACCGGTCCAAGTTTCTGTACAATTTTGCCAGGTAACCACTTCCTTAACCCAGATCTGAAGTTTTTAACCAACACATTTTGACCTACTTCTAGTTCCCGCAGTGCCTGTTTCCCATCATGATGCAATTTTTGTTGCATCTGTTTCTTCTCGATCTGATCAGCAAGATTGGGTTTCAGTAAACTCAACCGTGTTCTTGGAAGGCGTTTCAAGAACAACTCGGCGGGAGTGACACCAGTAATGGTGTGTGGGGTATTGCGGTAAGACAAGAGGAAGTTTGCTAGTTTGTGCTGGACATCAAGTTTTCCCAAGTTGGGATCGAAAACTTGCTTGAGCATCATATTTTTGAATGTTTGTACATTCCTTTCAGCTGCACCGTTGGATTGTGGGTGGTACGGGGGGACCCTAACATGTTCTATACCGTTTGATCGAAGGAACTGTTCAAACTCGGCACTAATAAATTGAGGCCCATTGTCCGACACGACAACTTCAGGAAGACCCCATCTAGCAATCAAGTTTCGTAAGGCAGCTATTGTTTTCTCTGTGGTGGTGGATCCCATTATACAAACCTCTGGCCACTTGGAGTGTGCATCAGTGCAAATAAGGAAGTTTTGTCCATCTTTTTCAGCGAAATCAATATGGACTCTCTGCCATATCCGTTGGGGCCAAGGCCAAGGGTTCAAAGGTGCTGGGGGAGGGCCATTTCTTACCAGTGAACATGACACACAATTGTTCACTTTCACTTCAATGCGCTCATCAAGACCAGGCCACCAAACATAACCACGTGCTAGAGCCTTCATACGACAAACACCAGGGTGTCCCTCATGCAATATACTAAGTATTTGGGTTTGCAGTTTCTCCGGGATCACGACGCGAAGCCCCCACAAAATGCACCCTTGTTCTAGCGATAATTCCAACTTACGAGTGAAATAGGGCTGAAGACGTTCATCTAACACTTTGTCAGGCCATCCCAATTTCACAAAATCTACCACCTTAGAAAGAATGGGGTCTTTTGAAGTGGCTGTACTAACCTGTCGACTGGTGACTGGAAGACTGTCTACCAGTGAGAATTGAAATATCTCTGGCTCTATGGGAGCAAACTGTGTTTTCTGAGGAAGCCTAGATAACGCATCTGCGTTACAGTGGAGACCTGATTTCCGGAATTCAATGTGATACTGATATGCAGAAAGCACAAGTGCCCATCGCTGCAAGCGTGCAGCTGCTAGAGTAGGCACAGCAGTATGTGGCCCAAATATGGTGGTCAAGGGCTGGTGGTCAGTTACTAGGGTAAACCATCTGCCATACAGATATTGATGGAGCTTTTTCACTCCGTACACAATTGATAATGCCTCTCTCTCCAACTGGGAGTAGTTTTGTTCACTAGTAGTGAGGGTGCGGGAAGCAAAAGCTACAGGCCTTTCATCACCATTGTCCATTGTATGGGACATTACGACTCCGACACCGTAAGGTGACGCATCACAGGCCAGACGTAGAGGTTTTGTGGGGTCATAGTGCACAAGTAACTGACTTGAAAGAAGTAACCTCTTGCACTGTTGGAATGAGGTTTCACACTGCTGTGACCAATGCCACTTGCTGTGTTTTTGTAGTAATGCATTCAAGGGGTGCAAGACGGTGGATAAATTGGGCAAAAACTTGCCGTAGTAATTGAGCATACCAAGCCAAGCTCTTAACTCATCTTGATTACTTGGACTGGGAGCATTTACTACAGCTTGGACTTTCTCTTGGGTGGGGCTGATGCCATGGCGGCTGATGATGTGACCTAGGTATTCTACCCTATCTTTCAGGAACTGACACTTGACCAGTTTTACCTTGATGTTGTGTTCTTCTAGGCGTTTCAGAACAAGTGCTAGAGTTCTGTTGTGGTCGTGAACATCCTTGCCTCCCACTAAAATATCGTCCTGATAGCACTGGACATTGTCAATGCCCTGCAGTACTTGATCCATGACATTCTGAAAAATGGCAGATGCTGAGGATACCCCAAAACTCAATTTATTGTATCTGTAGAGCCCCTTGTGTGTATTTATTGTCAGATATACCTTGGACTGCTCATCCAACTCTAACTGTTGGTATGCGCTGGTTAAATCTAACTTTGTAAAAACCGTATTCCCAGCCAGTGTTGAGAATAAATCTTGGACTGTTGGAAGGGGGTATTGCTCTACATCAAGGCATTTGTTAACTGTGGATTTGTAGTCTCCGCATATACGGATTTGGCCATCGGCTTTAGGCACAACTACAATGGGAGATGCCCAATCACTGTGGGATACCTTTGAAATAGTTCCCTCTTTCTCAAGTTTGTCTAACTCAGTTTCCACCTTCTCTTTGAGTGCATAAGGCACAGGCCGGGCTTTGCGAAAAATAGGATTACAAT
>JAVTVY010025126.1:0-11373 GCA_036873755.1 Hanleya hanleyi | reverse complement strand
TAATTAGTTTTGATAATTGCTAGGCAAATGATAAATAATTACTCTCCCTGGTCAAATGATAAATAGTTAAACCTATTGCCAAAAAAAAAAAACCCCCGCACAATCTAGCTTTCCCCAGTAGCCTACCATTCATTTTCATTTCTAATTTGTTTTTTGAAATGTCACTATGAGGCACGATGACGGAAGCACAGATATGTATAAAGTTATTAGCATTTTATGTTCATGGAATATACCAGTGAACGTACGGTGATTGAGAAGCACAACACAACCAACCTCATGTCTGGTTAGTGTCGCACCTGTCAGGCTATTAGAATAATTCTCTAGATCAGCTTCACGTTTATAATGTTTACAAAAAAAACTTAATGATATGGTAACATTGGAATTCTTTAGCAGTAGACCGAATGGAATTTGTTTCAGTAAACTTGAGCACATTTTCCTAAGTCAGCTTTCCTGCCGCAATGCGTACAGTTTGACAGACATCCGTCGATAACCTTCTTTTACACGTTTGTCTGACATCTGAGCGTGGGCTCCCGATCTGTTCACTGTGAAACAAATGAACTAAAATCATTAATGTATTCTGTGTGATTGTCATACCCTTAACGGGTGCTTTGATTAGCTAAATAAAATCTATTCTATTCTATTCTATTCTATTCTGTGACCTTTGATCTGAAGAATATCCGTGACTTGAAATATACCTCGGCGACTGCCGATCTCCAATGGTCTCTCCAACAGTGTAAGCAAATCTGGAGCGTTGAGGTCTGATCGAACGTCGACGCTTGCCGAAGCATAACGAGGCTAAATTTATTGTTAGCTCTAAAGCATGGCATGCTCTCAGCAGGAGTTAAGACATCGTTTAAAAACAACAACAAGAAGTTTTTCTTGCTTCGGGCGTTAGTAAAGATCAACGCCTATGAATCCCTGCAATGTTTCACCTGTCGCATGCGACAGTCATTTATTTTTTTTACCTGTCGCACATAAATACTACCTGTCATCGATGGGTACATGTATAAATTACTATAATTGTAGAAACACATTCATGTAGAAAATAAAAAACAGAATAGTTTTCCAAACAAATGTTCTGGAATAGTTTATCAATATATTATTCAAAATAAATGCTGGTGTCTTTGGTAAAAGATAAACTGAGGCACCTACTTCCCGAAAGCAGCTTTTCATACCTCTAAACCTTAAAGAGTGACACCTATTCAGGAGGAGAGCAAACACTTGCCGAAAAGGGCTATAGTTCCCAACATCAGGGCTGAGAGATGAGGATAACTTTGTGACACCTAACTTTGTGGCATAAATTTGTGTAAAAATGGCAGCCCAGATCTTTGCTGGGTCACGATTTGTCTTTAGCTGTTTTTGAAGTGCATCCTAATTTGAAAACTAAACATGATAGAGATGCAAAGAATATGACACTTCTCAGCATGTGACAGTAAAAGCAGATTTTCCTTTCACTCCAAAAATGTTGAATTAGTTTGTCTTGAAGTTTACATAATGAAATACGATCAACCTCAAAAGAATTGCCATGTTCAGTTGTAGAAAAATGAAGCTATGATTGATCAAAATGTGCCCCCTGACCTATTGTGGTATTTTTGAGGCATTTATGGGGAGGAATTTCTCTTGTGATAAAATAGGACATCTCAAAACAGAAGCACTCTTGGTTACTTGGAATAATCAAACTCAAAAATCAAACATAATAGTGTAACAATTTTGATTTGAGGTACATGTATCAAATTATTGATACAAGAGAAAATCTACCCCATAAATGCCTCCAAAATACCTTCAAAGTATGATTGTGATCATCATATCTCCATTTCTATATACATGTAATTGAACATCACTTTTTTCCCTTTTTTTTTGAGCATGATATTTATGTAGACATGGTAGATGTTAAGAAACATACATGTATCATGTGGCTGATTTTGGATTGAAAAAATAAAGCTTTATCCATCACACACAAGGGCTTTTTCTCATATTAACGTCACATATCCTTTTACTGGCATGATGTAGATGAGAATATAAGACTGACAAAGTCCTGATATCCTGGAATACTGCTGGTTCTGGAGCACCTGTCAGCCAAGAGCGTTATTGATTGGCTGAACTATACATGTACACTAGGCCAACACAATCACCATATTAGGAGGAATGATTCCGCCACTTGAGGATGCAGTGATGTAACTTTACGCCTGCCCGCATGCCCGGGTAAGTGAAAATAGCGGGGGGCAAGTAGGGTCTCTGTGTTGCTGGCCCGCCCGGGCATGCAGTAGTTTAATCCCGTTTAGCTTTCTACCAGTTTTGATTGATAAAAGTTAAAACTACCGTATAAAGTCGGACCACCCGAATACTTGTAAGCAGGCTGGCATGGACAATCGGGAACCCACAAATCTTCGTTAGACGTGTCCAGTCAATGCGAGCAATACTGGTACCCGATGGAACGAACTTTCCATTCGCTGCGGGACTAGACCAGCACTCTCCATAGAAACCGAAAGTTAAAATGGCCGCATGGAGCGGGTTTTGAAACAGAATGTCTAAATTGGGAAGAAATTGCACGCAAAATTCCCACCCATAGATTTGCAAATCTTATGGCACTAATAGACTTCTTGTCCACTTTTGGTCTGTCATCAGCTGATGCCGAGAGGGGATTCAGCCACTTGAAACAAACTAAAACAGACAAGCGAAGTAGACTAGGTCAGAGTCCCCTCGAAGATCAACTTCTTGTAGTATGTGAGGGGGTTGATATTGAAATGTTTGACCCAATGGATGCAATTACAGCTTGGGACAAAGGTGACCTGTGCCGAGGCCAGAAGGCCAAGATTTATGGAATCCAATCCAAATTCGGTCTTCGGACCCAAACCAAAGAAAGCAAGAACACAAACACAATGAGATACAAAGTTACGTTTGCTTTATTAATACTCAACTAGTACATCAGAGCATGTTATAAACAAACTTAACACAGTCTCTAGTCTTAAAGTTTAAACAAAAGTTCATGATGTAATTAAAATGTAATTTTTTTGTGTGATATCTTTTCTTCATGTTCATAATGAATTCGGAAGACAGATCTGGCAATGTTTACTGTGGTAAGGCTTTAAGGCTGATTATGCATGGTGATATTTTGTGATTTCTTTTTCCTTTCATCTCCGTGAAACTGAAGATGGATTTGGGAAATTATGTTTATTAATGTGTTGATGCAATAAACACAGTGAGTCTAGTCATGATGAAGTGTGAAAAAGGGACTTGTAAAATAAATGTAATGTTTTGCTGTGATTTCTTCATGATATTGAAGGCAGATTTGGCAATGTTTATGTGTTAACAGTTGGTACATGGTAGGTTGACATTGTGTTCCGAAATAAATAATTTGTTGATTTTAAACTGAATAATTGACTTTACCTGATTTGTTTTGGGTCGAGGGTGGGGGTGGGGGGGAAGGTGGGGGCAAGTTGTTTATTGTGGGGGCAAGCAAATCTCTAATTTCACTTGCCCTCAGGGCAACCAGGCAGAAATCTAAAGTTACACCACTGGGATGATGTCACTCTACACAAAGTCATTGTGTAGGTTCTGATTGGTTCGTAGATCTTTTGTAGGTGAAATTTTACCTAAGATTTTGAACACTGAGAGTGTCCAGATAAATCAAGGCAGGTTGAAGTGGGAACTTCGAAATTAGCTTGATAAAATGAAGATGAGTGATATTTGTCAGAGCTTAATATCTGCTCAATATATTGGGGCGGGGGGATGTTTACCTGGCTAGTGGCAGAAATTAAAAGAACACACGTGTGTGCTTGATATCCTTGGATAGGGGTACCGGGTAATGTGCACTAGTTATAGTACAAATTTTGCAATGTAACTTGGAAATAATGATATGCGAAGACAAATCATGTAATTCTCCATACATTATAAAGGATCTAAGGCAAATCTACCATGTATTACCAGGGCTTGTGTTTTGAGGAGAGTGATCACTCTCGCTCTCCCACTCCCCTTAAATTGATATCAAGGGAGTGAAAAATAGCTCTCCTCAAATGTGGTATTTTGTACTGCATTATATAGCAATCACTCCCCTTGTTGTAATCACTCTTCTATTGGCACATTAAAGAGCTATTTACACTTACAGCTCTCCTGCAATTTTCAAATGTCAAGGTCTGTAGTACCCAAATTTGCGACCCAGAATGCAGGTGCCTGGAATCATTGAAGCATGGAACACTTAGAATTCCGAGCAATCTCAGCAAGTCGCCATTTGTCGGCGTCATTCTGTAATGTGCATTATGCCAATAAATTACATCTTGGTCATGTTTCAATAGTTTTCAAATACATTACACTCACAGTTAAACATCACAATGTATGATTGATAGCAAACCATAAATTGGACACATCACACAATAATACCTCGGTGTATTTGTAGTTCCCTCACAGAGGACTGCTGAACCAGCCTCAGACAGGTCAGATGTCCAGAAAGTGAAAGGTGAGTATATCTTGCAACCGGTTTGGAAAAGTATAAAGTTAAACAGGGCGATTCCATGTCACGTAAGCTACATTTTCATTCCCGATGTGGATGTATTTGTAACATTTGACAAAATTAACAGCCATGACTACACCAATAACAAAACAAATCACTTAAATAAAAGTATTTCTTATAATTTGAATGGGTTTTTGATTAATTTCAGTGAAACTAATTAGCATCTGGGCTTAATTAAAAAAGTGTCACGTAAGTTACACAGAGAATTAGGGTAGTTTTGGGTCATTTGACGTATGTTAAAAATTCTCTGATTTGGATGGAAGAATCTTAAAAGTTTTCCCCTATACCAATAGCTTGAACAATGAATTAGTAGGTATGAGTATAGTTGCCATCAGTCACTTTGCCATATTTCACCACCAGGGTTATAAAGATTGTTAACCAGTGTCACGTAAGTTACAAATGTGCGTCACGTAAGTTACATGGGATGGGTTTCTGGACTATTTATTCAGGAAATACTTGCAGAAATGTTTAGAAATTGAATAATACGATGTAAATATACAGGAAGAACAATTTCTGGGATACTTAACTGTTCATTATTTTCTAATTAATTACCAAACTCATTACCATATTTTCAGTGAAAACATTGGAATTATTTATGGGACTGGACCCTGTACTTGTCTGCAAGGACAGTTTAGGATATCCTAATAGTATACTTTTAGTGGTAACAAAGTTAGAAATACTTAATAGTTGGATTTACTTTTGACAAAAAAATTATTCCTAGTTTACATGGTTTTGTATATGTAACTTACGTGACAATTTTTGTAACTTACGTGACATGTCACGTAAGTTACACAACTTCACTCGCCTAAATTTCTATTCAACTATTTGTTTTTTACCAAGTTAAGAGGTGGATGTTCCTAGTGGACATAAGGTAGTTTCATTGAGGGAAGAGTTTTTTTATATCTATTGCCTATATTATCTCTTGACAAAATGACCCATGAAAATTTGTCACGTAAGTTACATTGCGATAATCGGATTGAATATTGAGTGAAAATGACATAGTCTTGCCAACTTCACAAATTTGGCAAGTTTGCATGTTAGAATACATGGTTATTAGTTACTAACATCAGATATAACCAAACTGAGATGAATACTTCAGATTTTACATCTTAATTTGAGGCCTACTAGAAAATCACATTTTATGGCTGTCCGAGTTTGCTAGGTATTTTAATGGTATTTTTTTTCTAGAATGCGGACCAGTCAATGACAAAAACTCCATTTTGTCTTAGTTCAGGCACTGGTTGATACAAAAAATCAACAGATGTTCCAATCCTAGCAGTTTCTTGTATTCCCTCTGGAATTCGTCTGTGGAATAACACTGATATTACTTTACGTTCATCTCCCAATTTACATACTTTCTGTCATAAAACCTTTACCAGGCATGCAGTACCAAAACATTTTTATCTTGGTGAACGGAATCTCCAAGTTATTCATACACAGTTGAGACTAGGCTGCAGTCAGCTGAAAGCCGACATGTATCACCAACATATAGCAGAGAATCCAGATTGCTTATGTGGCAATTCTAATGAAACGGCGTATCATTTCTTTTTTATCTGTACAATACACAATACTCCCAGGGTACAATTATTCAATGAAATCGGTCACAATGTAAATATTGATACACTGCTATTTGGTGATTCCTCAAAGAATTTTGAATATAACAGGTGCATCACTTCATTTGTGCACGACTATATCAGACGAACCGGTAGATTAAAGATATAAAGTCTAATATATGAGTTCACGTGTACTACTTTTACAACTCTCGATGATTGCCGAAATGTTTGTATTGGTGTTCCTAGAACTGTATGTAGATAGCGCACGCACTATTGCTTTTCTCACCATCTCACTAATATATAATTTACTATATATCATCGACTATGTGTATTGATTAAACGACCACCTATTGTATATGTAATCTGTATATAGGGAGAGGGTTTGATATAGGCTCTGCCTGTTACCCAATCCCCATTTCCATTTATATCTTTTCATGGAAATAAAATACTGTTTAAATCAATCCTAGCAGTTTGAAATTTGAGCAACTTTCACTCTCTGTCGTGGAATCGCCCAATACATGATGTTAATATCCTACTTGTATATATGTCATGTATGTAGGCCTACATGTATACGAGACAATTAATTGATGATTGTATAAGTTTAACATATGAACTATCATGGTCAGGTTAATGGTTCCTAAATGGTTTATTCATAAAACCAGCTAGAAAATCATTCCCCAGTCTGTGATTAAAAACATGATTTATATGCACCCACACACAGGGGTTATTTTAGACACTTTTCCTTTATATAACTCAATTTCAAAAAGACGCGCAAAATAAACAACAAAACTCATTTTTTTCGGGTTTTTCATCGCATGCAGTCTGGAAACTCATTTTTTTTATCTTTTTAGTAGGACACTTACAATAAATAAATTCGCGACAATTTTTCATCGTGAATGAACATGTCAGTAATGTTATGAAGCTCATCAAGCAAAGTTGCGTGTCATACATAGCTGCATACAAGTTTGTTTGCTATCCAACTGTGTTTGGCCGATTATATTTTGGCTAAAGATGTTAAGTAGAAATACTTCCCTCAGAGATAGCTTCATTTAATTAAAAAATGAGCGCGAATTAAACAAGAGAGTTTTAAAATCCAAGTTATCTCGGGAAGTTCTATTTGGTTGATTATTTTGGGGGTGGGGGAGAGTACTTTAGCTCTGGATTGTGATAGGTCAAAAGTGAAAATATTTTCCCTACAAATAGCTTACTTTAGTTTAAAAGATCTATACTTATAGTCAAGAAATAAAAATTGTCCATTTCCATGAGTTAATTAACCAATCCTTGACAAAGTTGGTGGTTGAGTATTGTAAGTGTCTGGGTATTTGTAAGTGACAGGAAAGAAATGAAGAAATAAATGGCAATAAAAATGTTATTAAGAGACGTAAAAAATAAAACAATGGTGGTTGTGAAGTTTTGTGGATTTCACGAAAAAAATCCAATGCTGTTTGGTAAACGCAGATAAATGGCCAAAAATTGCAAATTAAACTCAATATGCACCCTATTTTGTAGTATGTGGTGTGGGACTTGTTTACAAAACATACTGGGGTTTCAGAAATTTCCATCGGGCAGCAAAAAAATTATTCATAAAAACGTATATTTTGTATATGCGGGGGCATGTAGATCCCCAGTTGCGCAGGAGAGAGTGTGGATCTTTTGTTTTTACACCAATCTGCATTGCTCACTTTGTGTATTTATTCCCAAATGGTACATCAGCTGTATTTTGGGGAATGTCTGTTTTGTTCGTTTCTTGTTTCTGGGGAAACGTCTTTCAACGTCACACGCATCCAAGTGAAATGTTGACTGAGAGAGAAAATGCTTGCCCGTTGTCTTTTTTCCGAACTTAACCGAAAAACCCGGAGATTGACGGACATCGTGTCTTGGAGACCAGACTCATAAGCCACAGCAGTATGACAGCAGTGGTTCCCGAGTGGACTAAAAAGAGGGGACGTAACTTTGAAATATCAAAATGGCGGACTAGTTCGATCGTGCCCCGAACAATTTGCTTTGAAATGAGAAACGTTCAGGACAATGTCTTTATCGGACCTATACGACTGAAATGAGAACAGTTCAAGACCAGACGTCCTTATCGGAGCTATACGATTGAATAATAAAGGTACACAAGTTATCTGTCTGCACATCAGTTACAAATCCTGAGTGCTTATTTCTTTCTCGCGGGGGTTTTGGGGGAGGGGGACGGGATAACAGACGACGAAACTCAGTTTAGATTTCTCAGAAACTCAATTTATTTCGTAGAAACTCAACTTCGGCGCGTAAATTCTCAAAATTTTAGAAAACTCAATTTTCGGCAATAAAACTCAATTTACAAAATTTTGCAAAAACTCAATTTGTAATTGTTTTTCATCGTGGTTACCACGATGAAAAAGTGTCTAGAAAAACCCCTGCACACAAATGTATTTCCAGAATATAAGTGAGGATAAGCGATGGCACAGAATATAAATTTTGTGCCATTTTAGGGAGGTATATAGCCACATATATGCAACTCAGTGTATGTAACCACCACTGAGTTGCACATCCTTACTAGGGCAAGCATCAGTAGCGTCATTTTCTTCGTGCCCAAACATGAGAAAATGTACAATTGACTATGGCATTTAACGGGTTGTAAACATGTCAAATATACTTCTCTCCCTCGACACAAAGTATCTGGCTCATTCCTGCAGCGCAAGTACACGTAAATAGCACCAAACCATGTCACTATCTTCCTATCACGCTCAAATGTTGAAAATGGCCGAACTACAACAAACGCTCCAATGCGCATGCACCGCTTCAAAGCAGAAATATAAAAACCACTTTACGATATGTCGTAAAGAAGAAGGCGTCGACTAGTGGGCGGGGCCTAATGCACGTGGTCAAGCTCCATCTCCGTTACCCCAGCAGCTGATGACGCCTTATTTACGACATATCGTAAAGTGTTTGTGTTATTAGCGGTGCATGCGCATTGCAGTGTTTGTTGGACTTGACTGCCATTTTCAACATTTGAGCGTGATAGGAAGATAGTGACATGGTTTGGTGCTATTTACATGTACTTGCACTGCAGGAATGAGCCAGATACTTTGTGTCGGGGGAGAGAAGTATATTTTACATGTTTACAACCCGTTAAATGCCATAGTCAATTGTACATTTTCTCTTGTTTGGTCACAAAGAAAATTCCCTACTGATGCTTGCCCTAGTAAGGATGTGCAACTCAGTGGTGGTTACAATTTAGGATTGAGAAGTTGAATTTTTTTTTTGGTCGTAACAAATCAATAAAGGTACTCACTTAAGCAGGGAAGCCAGGAGAACATGATAACATTTACCATTCAAGTGTATAACAAGCCAAATGATCACAACTAGTAAAAGAGGTTCCACATTCTCAGAGCTTGAAACGTGAAATCGCCATCAAAAGCGTAAAGCGGAAGTTACGTGTTCAAAGAGAACTTCAAAGCAAGAGAAATAACTCTGATACCTGTTCAGGTGAGAACAAGTGGAGGGTCGGGTAGCTGACGTAAGTAAATTATATTCTGTGTGTTGACTCAGCGTACTGTGTAACACAGGCGAGTCCCACTCGTCGAGCGCCACACTGTTTTTTTTCGCGGGAAAGTGGAAGAGCGGGTCTATAAAATGTTTCAAGGATTACAGACGATTTACAGGGTTTTAGAAAGAAAGATTTGTACAGTTGTTCATTGATTTAATATCAGTCCTTATGATATTGCTCAATTCAGCGCGCTCGAAAGCCCTTCGACGAAAAATGTGATTGCGTTTCCTTTGCGTTTCGGTTCGAGGCTAATGGTGCCAGATTTTTCAGCTCGTTCCATTCATTTGTGTTGTTCGGAGACCTCGTGGACCCGGTGCACCTGGTCAAACAGGTTTTGTCAAAGGTCAGATCATTGGTCATCGGATCGCTGACGTAACACTTCCTGATTTATTAGGAAGTGCAATTTATTAGGCTGCGCAAGAATCGGCGCCCAGACACAACTTCACAATCCTAGTTACACTGAGTTGCATATATGTGGCTAGGGAGGTATAATATTACAGACCAATACTTGCATAACAGAAACCGCATTCCCAAAATCTAATTGGTCCAGGCCTGGTATAGGAGATCGAGTGACAAATCAGATACGGAATCAGGTTATCCAGACTCAGACTAGTTCCAGTGATTTAGTCACTTGTAAGCGTGTCATTCCGAAAGCAGCATGTTGTTGTTGTTGTAAATCCACTCGCCTGATGATGAAGTTTGTGCCGTTTGCACAGTAACTGTGGCCATAATACGATTGTATATTACTTTAGATCCTTTGCTTTATACTGGTGTCAGTTTTATTCAGTTCTGCTCAACAACTTTTTCAAATGCCAGTCCCCAAAACATCGTTTGTAGTAGCAGAGAGTACATGGTTATACAAATGCACGAAATTGCGGATTTGAGAATGATCCGGAAGCGGACTTTGAGAAAAATCGGTAAGCGGACTATTTAAATAGTTTCTGTAGTCAGTGTTTTTACTTTAATGTATTATTTATCAAGTCTAAAATGTCAACTATCATCAGTTACAAAAAGGTCCAGAACTTAGAAAAAAAACTACATAATAAACACAGAGCTACAATTACAAAAGTGTGTATTCATAACAAAAAAATATATATTTTCCTGGCTCCTGGGGTCTAAGTTAGCCAAGACCCCGAAAAAATAGAAATAACTTGGTCCCAGAGTCTCAGCATGATGGGGATTCAGGATCGTCTGATGATGCTTAACAAATGAACTTGTTCAGTTTGCAGTGCTCCAGATAATTTTTTTTTATGAGAAGTACTATACTCCTCCAAATTTGTTCGAAGGAGTATCGCTTGTCATACCAGGAGTATTGTTTCTTGCCCAGGCCTGTGCTGTAATATTTTCTATGGAAACCTATTATGGGTTACCTAAAATCTCCTAGAGTAACCTGAAATAGGTCCCCTAACGGGAAAATTAGGGTAACCTATGTTCACCTAGGATAACCTGTTTGATTGACGGCATCTAATTAACGTATTCCTTTGAAAACATTTAAATAAATGTCATTATTTTATCATAAAAATCATGTCTTTACTATTTTATTTTTATTTCCAATCCCATGTATAAGAACTGTGTATTCAGATTTGTATTAAGAGGTGAACTGCGGTCAAATAGCCTACCAAGTCTACTGAATTTCACCAGAATATAAATTTCCATCTGTTATTTATCTGTATTTCATCAGGCCGTTGTCAGTTGATAGGTTGTTTCGCATGACCCGCCCGCATCAATATTTTGGAGATCAATAATGCCGCATGTATTTTAATTATGCCCCCCCTCTAACT
>JAVTVY010025125.1:0-11752 GCA_036873755.1 Hanleya hanleyi | reverse complement strand
GGGTGCCAAAATCTGGAATGACCTCCCCTCGGATATCAGAAATGAGGACAATTTTAAGTGTTTTAAACGAATGATTAACAAGTGGAAAGGTCCAAGCTGTTCTTGTTATCTCTGCAGATACGATATTTCTAATTAATTAAATCTATCCTGGTTTTACTACCTTGTAAATAGAAATCTTATGGTATTCCTGTTGTGTTGCGGTACTTTTTTTTTTTTTGCCTAGTCCGTTTTATCTGCGTTGCAATACACGCTCCATACTCTTTTAATTTTATATATATATACACGCATATGTTGGTCGGACCAATAGCTTTTGTAGCTAATGTTATCTGTATTAACCATTCCGACGTTAAATAAAGATTAAAATGAAATGAAATGAAAGTCATTGATACATGAGGCAGGTAGTAAGTTCCTACGTGTTCATTTTGTGCTCATTTCCTCACACTATAATTCGATGCTAATACCTACAGTGGACTGTCCACCAACACCTAAACGACAGCTCTTGTCGCAAAAATGTTTAAAATTTATGTTAGGTTGAAATAGTAACAACCCTACATTCGGTGACAATATAGTACGAAGTCTCCATCAAGTCAAAATGACTGGACGCCAGTAACCATACCTGTCATCGATATGCTGAAAATCGTTCATTTTCGGTTGTGGTCACTGTCGTCTGGTCAGACACAAGCCCACGCTTGATAACGAAGCACCGAAAAACCTACCATTGGCTGTGATTCTACACGTGACCGGCGGTGTTTACCTACCATCACACGTGCCGATTCGGTAGGGTATAGGTTCTTCATCCTTGTTGATAGGAACTTTTCATTGTCTCTGATCAAAACATACCTTGGACGTTTCGATAGACATTCATCTGACAATATCGACTTCTTCACATTGAAAGCAGCCATTCTGTCAATATCCACAGAGACTGCCTCCAATGGTATTCTGATTTTCAAAGAAATGACCGATTGATGCATCTGTACCATATTCGGCTTTAAAATGGCATGGCAGTTATTATGAAGTGGGACTTCGTCTGAAAAGTTTGAGATTTCTCGTTTGGATTTACTATCAGGGCATTCTTATGAACTGTGAAAGCTGCACTGGCTGGAAAGCATTGTTTGTGCGCCATTTGCAGAGAGCGTAACCTCGATTATAAGCCCCGGTGTAATTTGTAGTTTCGCTGCCACGAGTGCATATCTTCACTGCAAAAGCGTAAGACATGCAGCGCTATATCTTGAACCTTGTCTACCTCAGCGGAAACCCCACACCAGTAATGTCAGTACTTTGATTATTACATATTCAACGAAAATGACCCATTTCCCTATGTATTCAGTACCCCATGTGGATGCCATATTTTCATAACGAATATGGTGTGTATATGTATATATAAACATTTTGATGTTTAATTTTAATTTATACCTGATGAATAAATACTGAAATTTAAAAAACATATTCGATCCCAGGAAATGGACGTCTTCTAAATCTTCAAGTTCTGAGTTACAATAATAGATCTTTGCTAACTATTAGTATTGGTGCTTTGCTAACTATTAGTATTGGTGGTGTATTCCGTACGGTTGATTATTAACCGCTTAGCAAAATTATTCAACTGATCGCTTCAATTAATGAACAAGGTCACTATTAATTTTGATAAAACCCACTGATAAGACGACGCTATATTACAATCATGTATATAAGCGTATCAGATTGCCTGTATTGGTAATGTGAATACACTTATAGTAAAGGCACAGCGGTCTGCCAAAATTGTTTGAAATTTTGATGTGTCTTTTCCCTATTAAAGTGTTACTGTGGTACTTTTGCAAGTTTATGTCATATTCACGATAATCTTCCAAATTATAAGATTTATACCTTGTTCCGTGTTTCCCGAATATAATTTCTAAACGTTCAGTGTTATTCAAGTTGTAGTGCACAGCGCCACAAGCATGTCGAAACTTATGGATCGATTAACCACGTCACAACGCAACATTGTTACAGTCTGTTTCATTCTCTGCGTTGCCGGGCATTCATTTCGTTCTGCTTTGTGCCTTTCCATTTAGCGCTGTATGGGTCTCACGGACTGTGCCGGAGTTGATCCGCGGCCATCTGATGCCCCAGTAAACGAACATGACGACCGTCTAGTCCGGTCCCCAGCTCCCACAATGCTTTGGCGTAGTATGAGTCTGGCACGGAGTGTCCACTGGCAGCATCCAGCGGGGAATTCAACATGGCTGCCACCCGTGTTGTAGGTAACTCGTGAAACATCATGGGAGGAAGAGTACGAGACTAGGCGACCGTCTAACTGGGCGAATTGATGTCAGTCGCTACTAACCGATATATACTTCCGCGACATATAGTTCTAGGGTAATTTGTCAAAACGCTGCCTTCAAACTGTGTGAAACTTTCGTTTTGAAATACAATAAATAACTGCTTAGTGTATTTCGAGATTATAAAAAAACATTTTGCGATCGGTAAAACAGTCAGATAGTGCAGTTCTTGGTTTAGTCTTTGGATTATGGACGCGGATATTCTCTAATGGACGACGTCTGGATTATGAATGACGGACTAGACGTGTGTAGTTTACAAGAATCATGTAAAAAATGGCTAGACCTCAACAGGGGTAAATGCAGCGTAGCGCAAAGGAAGTAGTCCATAGTTTCGGATTATTGGCCCCCCTCAAACATATTTATACATCAGAGCGCCCGGGTCTGACCGAATGATAATTATCCTTCCCTTTTTGATAACCAGTATTTATAGTACCAAGCTTCTAGGTACTACCATTTCTTCAAAATGACATATACGGAGGGTTGACTTGATTGAGCTATATGGCGGGTCGGGTCGCGAAGTTAACCTTCGTCAGCCTCAGTTTCGTACGTTTTCCAGGTGTTTCAAAATAGGGTTATGTTGTATATGGGGTATGAGACAAAAATAGGCGTAGTCGACCCCATATTTTGAATAGTTTTTTATCATGCCTCCAGACGGGGAACACTGGGGCGAAATCTTGTGGAAATGGATTGTCAAGATTTCTCCATGAAGTGAACGAAATATGGCGTATTTTGGGCCATTTTAATGGATTTTCCAGAAAATTTGGAGTACGTTCCGAGGAAAGAAAATTTATTTCGGTTAAATTTACATTACTGGCTTATATGTTAAATTAATGAGTATTCCCATGAAGAAAATATGTACTTTTATATGGGTTTTCTGCGTGGTTTGGCAACTCGGAAAGACGGAAGGATTATACCAAGGGTCTATTTCCAGCAACGAGAGGTCTACTGTGGACTGCACCTAAAGCACCCTGAGAGAGGATGATTGCTGTGACGTCCCACAAACTGTGCAGGATGTTCGAAGTATGACGTCATTAACGTCACATTTGCCGTCAAAAGGAGCAATGAATATTTCTCTTTCACGGTAGAAAGCTACCGTTGAATCCTCTGAGACAGAATACGAGTGCAATGACGGGAGAAACCTTTATTACATTTTATTATTCACATCATTATCTTGAACATGGCGAACACCTACACGAGTACCACAGTTGCACTTTGTAATTATGTTGACTGTGGACGGGAAAGCTTCTTGACTCGATGTCAACCGCATCACCGGTCTACAGACTCTGTCAACAGCAGTCGAGTATTGGAGAGCGGAACACGTAATGTGATGTTGTTTTCAAAACAACTCATGATTTGTCCGCTTGATGAATTTCAAATCAGTCAGATAGGACTTTCCAAACAGCAGAATGATGAAGGGGTCAAGTAGTAGTATAAGAGCATTACAGACCGTATTTTGACGAGTGCGCAGGTGTTTCTGCGCAGATTTGTGGCGGAAGTGTGGCGGGTCGGGAATTCCCCAGTGGGGGTTTCCCAATGACGATCATGACCTCTGTGACGGTAGGTGGCAGTCACGTGGCCATGGCATGGGTGATTTCACATAATAAATAAATAAATAAATTATTTTAATTAATTAATTTTAATTAATTAATTCCCCAGTGGGGGTTTCCCCATGACGATCACGTGATCAAGGCATGTCTAGACTTGTTCTGAGTTGTACAGTTCTGCCATACGGAGGATGGGTACTAGTATTTCACTGACGTCCTAGTAATAAACATAATCTATAGGTGTTGTACCATGTTGATAGGATCAGTCTAGCATCTGTACCACTCTAGGGTCGAGTGTTTATTGTCCCGTGTATCTCCGCAAGAAAGCAACAAACAAAATGGCGACTCCAGGTTGGTGTGGGGCCGCCCTCTCCATATCACGGCGTCGACCGTAGCGCCATCTGCACACATTGACGCAAGGGAGACAACTCGTGTGGTCGAAGGGTATGGAAATAGCCGTGTTGGAGCTAGGGGAGTCCCTAATGGTCCGATGGGATCGAGTGAGGTATCAAAGTGAAGCTTATGTGAAGGGGCATCTGATGGGGTGGGTGTGAGGTTGAAATATCGGCATTCTGCGCATGCGCGGTGGCCCAAGGGTATGGAAATAGTCGTGTTGAAGCTAGCGAAGCCACTATTGGTTCAGTGGGGTCGAGTGAGGTATCAAAGTGAAGCTTATGTGAAGGGGCATCTGATGGGGTGGGTGTGGGGTTGAAATATCGCCATTCCGCGCATGCGCGGTGACCCGAGGGTATGAAAATAGCCGTGTTGGAGCTAGCGAAGCCAATAATGGTCCGATGGGGTCGAGTGAGGTATCAAAGTGAAGCTTATGTGAAGGGGCATCTGACTCGGCTAGTGTGGTTGAAATAGCGTCATTCTGCGCATGCGCGGTGACCCAAGGGTATGGAAATAGCCGTTTTGGAGCTAGGAGAGCTACTAGTGGTCCAATGGGGTGGAGTGAGGTATCAAAGTGAAGCCTAGGTGAAGGGATATTTGATGGCTGGGTGGGTGCATGTAAAATTCTTCCTGAAAAAAATACGGAACACGGACTTTATCGATAAAAACCTGGGAAAATGCCTACATGGGATATGAGGGGTATATAGGTTGCCGGGCTTAACGGGGCTTGTCTATCAATAGGGTTATCTCCCACTAGTTCCAGGGTGGGTGTATGTAAAATCTTTCCTGAAAAAATACGGAATACGGACTTTATCCTCAATTACGGGAAAATGCCTATATGGGGTATGGGGGGGTATAGGACCATCCTGGAAAACCTACTTCTATACATTTGCGGTAGGGTTGTGGGGTCTCGTTTTACTCGTCTCGTCATTTAGAACACGATAGGAAGTGTTGCGGAGCGAATCGGTGATTTTTTTTCAAAAAAGTCACCGAGGCCTGGGTAGGCCCATAGGCCTATACTGCATGGCTATGGGTGTATAGATCCATACGGGGTGGACATGTTGGAGTCTAGGTGAGTCCCTAATGGTCCAATGGGGTCGAGTGAGGTCTTATTTTGAAGCTCTCGTGGAGGATCACTAGTCTGCGCATGCGCAGCCTGGCCCGTAATATAGAAAACAGGCATTTTGGGTGCTATGTAGGGGTGTGTTTGGGATAGATATGGGCTATTCACGGTTCGAATGGGTCGTGTGAGGTGTCAAAGTGAAGCTCGTGTGGGGTAGTGTCAGAATGGTGTGTTTTTGAATAAAAGTCGCGTCAATCTGCGCATGCGCAGTTGGTTGTAGTAGCGAAAGTGGCCATTTTCGGGCAGTACATGAAGGTATTTGGGGTCGAGATGGACTATTCACGGTTCGAATGCGTCCTGGAAGGTGTCATCTTGTAGTTCTCGGGGTGTACGTTCCGATTTAAGTGATGTCCCCGTCATCTGTGACGTCATCAGTACGAGTAGTAGCGAAAGGGGGCATTTTGGATGCTATGTAGGGGTGTGTTTGGGGTAGAGATGGGCTATTCACGGTTCGAATGGGTCGTGTGAGGTGTCAAAGTGAAGCTTGTGTGGGGTAGAGTCAGAATGGTGTGTTTTTGAATGCAAGTCGCGTTAATCTGCGCATGCGCAGTTGGTTGTAGTAAGTAAAGTGGCCATTTTGGGGCAGTACATGAAGGTATTTGGGGTCGAGATGGGCTATTCACGGTTCGAATGCGTCGTGTGAGGTGTCATCTTGTAGCTCTCGGGGTATAGACCCCGATTTGAGGGCTGTTCACGTCACCTGTGACGCCATCGGTGACGTCATCAGTACGAGTAGTAAGTAAAGTGGGTATTTTGGGGCAGTGAAAGGAAGGTATTTGGTGTAGAGATGCTCCATCCATGGTCCGAATGCGTCGTGTAAGGTGTCATGTTGTAGCTCTCGGGGTGTACATATCCATTTTAGGGATGTTCGCTTCATCTGTGACGTCATCGGTACGAGTAGTAGCGAAAGTGCACATTTTGGGGCAGTGCAGGTAGGTGTTTGGGAAAGAGAGGGACCATCCTTGGTCCGAATGCGTCGTGTGAGGTCTCATGTTGTAGCTCTCGGGGTGTACATCTTCATTTTAGGGATGTCCGCGTCATCTGTTACGTCATCAGTGACGTCATCAGTACGAGTAGTAGCGAAAGTGGGCATTTTGGGGCAGTGAAGGAAGGTTTTTGGGGTAGAGAGGGACCATCCTTGGTCCGAATGGATCGTGTGAGGTGCCATTTTGTAGCGCTTAGGGTGTAGATTCCGATTTAAGGGATGGTCGCATCATCTGTGACGTCATTAGAGACGTCATCGGTACGAGTAGTAGCGAAAGTGGGCATTTTGGGGCAGTGAAGGATGGATTAGTAGTATGAAAGCGCATGTCGAGCCCCATTGACCTTGCGGCGCAATGCGCAATGCGAATGCATGAGTGTGTGTGTGTGTGTGTGTATGAGTCTGTGTGTGTATGTGTGTGTGTGCTTGCATGTGTGTGTGTATGCGTCTGATGCGTGTGTGTGTGTGTGTGTGTGTATGCGTCTGTGCGTCTGGGTGCGTGTGTGCATGCGCTGAGTTCTAAGAGCCCCGGAGAGAGAACAACAACAAGAAGGATGACACATGAGAGAACAACAAGAAGTTTTTGTCAAAAAGTTTATTATCCCCAAATTTTACATCATACCCAGGCTGGGGGAGCCGCCCTGGGTATGTTTAGTATGTTCGCATTCGAAATATCAAACACTGTGTTTTAATATTCAACGCATCGTCACATCAGGCACAAGTGTTTACTGAGCTCAAGTCAACGATCAGCATGTAGACATAGAGAGTATGTACGGCATGTTGTGGTATTCATCAGTGCATGGGTGACGCATTCACCCGATGGGTTGATTGGTCGTCTTGGTCACGAAAAACGTAACATTGGTTACCCTCTTTACCACCCATTGTGTGTTGGGGTGTTGACGATGTACCCATCTCAGGGCATCCAATTGTTCCACTTGGACCAGCATCATCTCTAGCGACGCCTGGTGAATGATGGTAAACGGCAGGTCAAACACAAGGTTGTTGGCACTGGGGTAACAATACCGTAACTGGTCCGTCCTTTTGTGACGTAAGATGTACCCGAAAGCGACATTCAATTTGAAGGCCGTAGTTTGATCTTCGAAGATGGCTTCCACGTAGCTGCGTAGACGGGTGAGTATGGTCAGTGGGAAATTGTAGATATCTTGAATAGGGCGATGACGGTGGAAACAGTACCGTGTCATAGACCAATGACCCCGATCGTCGTCACTCACTGGATGGTTGTCCTGTAAGAGATCGCCAGGAACATTTATGGGCTCGACCAGGAAATGTTCGATGTTGTCAGGCGAATGACTCGAAACCGTAACGCTTGGGTCCGGCTGGATATCCAGGCTCTTCTGAACTGTGGGTATAGGCGGGCTCTCCGTCATTGCATCACCAGTGGCGTTCGTCTCCCCGGGCTTATCTTCACTGGGCCTGACCTTCCGCGGCTCCTCTATAGTTGAAGGTTGTCGCGCATACCGTGGTGATGGACTATGAATCAAACGCTGGTGCCGTCTTAACTGACTGGGTCGTACGAAGAGTTGACCACATTCATTACATTGTTCCGTCGCACCCTCGTGGAGTGAGCGTTCATGGCGCAGTAAAGCATCTTCCCGATTAAATGACCGTGCGCAGGTTATACAAGTATATCGTGCACCGTTGTGGATGGAGGCCTCGTGTCGTCGCAAATCTTCTGGGCGAATAAACTGCTTCTGGCAAGTTGTGCAAGTGAACATGTTGGTGGTTGACAGAGTATCCGATGAAACGACCAGGCCGCTTCCCTTTTATAGTACGCTAGCTGGTGATCTATTTTTAGCACACTCAGTTCAACTACCTACCGGATGTAGGCTCTTTCTGATCGTCATCGGGCAGGCCAGGATACCGTTGGGGAACATATGCTCAGATAATTGTTTACGCATTCTGAGTATCTTTCAGTGCATGGGTGAATACTTTCAGCCGATTGGGGTGGTGGGTCAGTTTAACCACGAAGAACGTAACATTGGTGACCCTCTCCACTATCCATTTGGTGTTGAGACGCTGTTCATAGGCCCATTCCAAGGGATCCACAGTGTCCAGTTGGGCGAGCATCGTCTCTAGCGACGCCCGATTGGTGATTGTGAAAGAATGGTCGTACACTGGGTTGATGGCACTGGAATAGAAATAGCACAATTCGCGCGTCATCTTATGGTATAAGATGTAGCCAAATGCTACATTTAATGAGAAGGACGTAGGTTGATCATTGAAGATGGCTTCCACGTAGCTGCGTAGACGGGCGAGGTCGGTCAGTCGGAAATTGTACAAGTCCAATATAGGGCGATGACGGTGGAAGCAGTGTCGGATCATGGGCCAATGGCGTCGATATATCTCACTCACTGGATGCTCTTCGGATAAGAGATCGCTGGGAACATCCACCGCATCTTCTAGAAAATGTTCGTTGTTGTCAGGCGTATGACTGAAAACAGTAATGCTAGGAACCGGCTGGATATCTAGGCTCTTCTGAGCTGTGGGTATAGGCGGGCTCTCCGCGATCGCATCACCCGTGGCATTCTTCTCCCGGGTTCATCTTCAGTGGATCTGTCCCTCCTGGGTGCCTCTTTAGTGGAAAGTTGCCCTTCATGCCATGGTGACGGACCATGAATCAAACGCTCATGCCGTTTTAACTGACTGGGTCGTCTGAAGAGTTGACCACATTCTTCGCATGGACGCTTGGGTGGCCCATGAATTGAACGTTTATGGCGCTGTAAATGATCTGGGCGCTGAAACGACAGTGTAGGCCTACATATCGTACAGCTATACCGGGCGGTTCCATCGTGCTTGGTAGCCTCATGGCGACGCAAGTCGTGCCGGCGAGTGAACGATTTCGAGCACGTAGTACAAGTGAACATCTTGGTGGTTAACAGAGTGTCTGATGAAACGGTCAGGCCGTTTCCTTTTTATAGCAAGCTAGCTGTTGATCTATTTTTAGCACCATCAGTTCAACTTGGACGTCAGCGACAAGAACCCGGATGTAGGCGCGGACGTCATTGACAAGAGCTCGGATGTGCAAGAACACGGATGTACCCGGATGTGAATGCGTCTGATGCGTGTGTGTGTGTGTATATGCGTCTGTGTGTCTGTGTGCGTGTGTGCATGAGCCGAGTTCTAAGAGCCCCGGAGAGAGAACAACAACAACAACAAGGATGACACATGAGAGAGGACCAATACATACGGACACATGCTCATTCCTATATTTAAAGACTCTACCACCACCGCACACCACCAACGCCACCAACACCACCACCAACGCCACCAACGCCACCACCAACGACGACGACACGAGGCCTCCATCCACAACGGTGCACGATATACTTGTGTAACCTGTGCACGGTCATTTAATCGGGAAGATGCTTTACTGCGCCATGAACGCTCACTCCACGAGGGTGCGACGGAACAATGTAATGAATGTGGTCAACTCTTCAAACGACCCAGTCAGTTAAAACGGCACCAACGTTTGATTCATAGTCCATCACCACGGTATGCGCGACAACCTTCAACTATAGAGGAGCCGCGGAAGGTCAGGCCCAGTGAAGATAAGCCCGGGGAGACGAACGCCACTGGTGATGCGATGACGGAGAGCCCGCCTATACCCACAGTTCAGAAGAGCCTGGATATCCAGCCGGACCCAAGCGTTACGGTTTCGAGTCATTCGCCTGACAACATCGAACATTTTCTGGTCGAGCCCATAAATGTTCCTAGCGATCTCTTACAGGACAACCATCCAGTGAGTGACGACGATCGGGGCCATTGGTCTATGACACGATACTGTTTCCACCGTCATCGCCCTATTCAAGATATCTACAATTTCCCACTGACCAAACGCCACCAACGCTACCACCAACGCCACCAACGCCACTACCGGGCGTTGACGGGCGTCAACGCCCGCTGGTGGTGGTGGTGGGAACTCCCGTGTGGCAGAGCTCTTGGATCGGAGCTCTTGGAGCTCAAAGCCTGTGGAGCTCAGATCTCGGAAGTGACATTTGCATACGACCTCTGTGAGGTCACTTCCGCTTCCGTTCACGTGACCGGAACTGACCTTTGACCCCGGCGCGCAAAGGTTTCCACCTTACACACACGCCTACATCCGGGTTCTTGTCGCTGACGTCCAAGTTGAACTGATTGTGCTAAAAATAGAGCAACAGCTAGCTTGCTATAAAAAGGAAACGGCCTGGCCGTTTCATCAGACACTCTATCAACCACCAAGATGTTCACTTGTACTGCGTGCTCGAAATCATTCACTCGCCGGCACGACTTGCGCCGCCATGAGGCTACCAAGCACGATGGAACCGCCCGGTATAGCTGTACGATATGTAGGCCTACACTGTCGTTTCAGCGCCCAGATCATTTACAGCGCCATGAACGTTCAATTCATGGGCCACCCAAGCGTCCATGCGAAGAATGTGGTGAACTCTTCAGACGACCCAGTCAGTTAAAACGGCATGAGCGTTTGATTCATGGTCCGTCACCACGGCATGAGGGACAACTTTCCACTAAAGAGGCACCCAGGAGGGACAGATCCACTGAAGATGAACCCGGGGAGGAGAATGCCACTGGTGATGCGATCACGGAGAGCCTGCCTATACCCACAGCTCAGAAGAGCCTAGATATCCAGCCGGTCCCTAGCATTACTGTTTCCAGTCATACGTCTGACAACAACGAACATTTTCTGGAAGATGCGGTGGATGTTCCCAGCGATCTCTTACCCGAAGATCATCCAGTGAGTGAGATGTATCGACGCCATTGGTCCATGATCCGACACTGCTTCCACCGTCATCGCCCTATATTGAACTTGTACAATTTCCGACTGACCGACCTCACCCGTCAACGCAGCTACGTGGAAGCCATCTTCAATGACCAACCTACGTCCTTCACATTAAATGTAGCATTTGGGTACATCTTATGCCATAAGATGACGCGTGAATTGTGCTATTTCTATTCCAGTGCCATCAACCCAGTGTACGACCATCCTTTCCCAATCACCAATCGGGCGTCGCTAGAGACGATGCTGGCCCAACTGGACACTGTGGATCCCTTGGAATGGGCCTATGAACAGCGTCCCAACACCGAGTGGATAGTAGAGAGGGTGACCAATGTCACGTTTTTCGTTACCAAGCTGACCGACCACCTCCATCGGCTGAATGTGCCACCCTTGCACTGATGAATACCATAGCATGCAATACATACTCTATATGTCTGGTCCTCGACTTGGGGTAGTTGAACTGAGTGTGCTAAAAATAGATCATCAGCTAGCGTACTATAAAAGGGAAGCGGCCTGGTCGTTTCATCGGATACTCTGTCAACCACCAAGATGTTCACTTGCACAACTTGCCAGAAGCAGTTTATTCGCCCAGAAGATTTG
>JAVTVY010025124.1:0-115717 GCA_036873755.1 Hanleya hanleyi | reverse complement strand
GTAGTAGGGAAAGTGGCCATTTTGGGGCAGTACAGGAAGGTATTTGGGGTCGAGATGGGCTATTCACGGTTCGAATGCGTCCTGGAAGGTGTCATCTTGTAGTTCTCGGGGTGTACATTCCGATTTGGGGGATGTTCGCGTCATCTGTGACGTCATCGGTGACTTCATCGGTACGAGTAGTAGCGAAAGTGGACATTTTCGGGTAGTACATGAAGGTATTTGGGATCGAGATGGGCTATTCACGGTTCGAATGCGTCCTGGAAGGTGTCATCTTGTAGTTCTCGGGGTGTACATTCCGATTTGAGGATTGTTCGCGTCATCTGTGACGTCATCGATGACGTCATCGGTACGAGTAGTAGCGAAAGTGGACATTTTCGGGCAGTACATGAAGGTATTTGGGGTCGAGATGGGCTATTCACGGTTCGAATGCGTCCTGGAAGGTGTCATCTTGTAGTTCTCGGGGTGCAGACCTCGATTTAAGGGATGTCCGCGTCATCTGTGACGTCATCAGTGACGTCATCAGTACGAGTAGTAGCGAAAGGGAGCATTTTGGGTGCTATGTAGGGGTGTTTTTGGGGTAGAGATGGGCTATTCACGGTTCGAATGGGTCGTGTGAGGTGTCAAAGTGAAGCTTGTGTGGGGTAGAGTCAGAATGGTGTGTTTTTGAATGCAAGTCGCGTTAATCTACGCATGCGCAGTTGGTTGTAGTAAGTAAAGTGGCCATTTTGGGGCAGTACATGAAGGTATTTGGGGTCGAGATGGGCTATTCACGGTTCGAATGCGTCCTGGAAGGTGTCATCTTGTAGTTCTCGGGGTGTACATTCCGATTTAAGGGATGTCCGCGTCATCTGTGACGTCATCGGTGACGTCATCGGTACGAGTAGTAGCGAAAGTGGACATTTTCTGGCAGTACATGAAGGTATTTGGGGTCGAGATGGGCTATTCACGGTTCGAATACGTCCTGGAAGGTGTCATCTTGTAGTTCTCGGGGTGTACATTCCGATTTAAGGGATGTCCGCGTCATCTGTGACGTCATCAGTGACGTCATCAGTACGAGTAGTAGCGAAAGGGAGCATTTTGGGTGCTATGTAGGGGTGTGTTTGGGGTAGAGATGCGCTATTCACGGTTCGAATGGGTCGTGTGAAGTGTCAAAGTGAAGCTTGTGTGGGATAGAGTCAGAATGGTGTGTTTTTGAATGCAAGTCGCGTTAATCTACGCATGCGCAGTTGGCTGTAGTAAGTAAAGTGGCCATTTTGGGGCAGTACATGAAGGTATTTGGGGTCGAGATGGGCTATTCACTGTTCGAATGCGTCGTCTGAGGTGTCATCTTGTAGCTCTCGGGGTGTAGACCCGATTTGAGGGCTGTTCACGTCACCTGTGACGTCATCGGTGACGTCATCAGTACGAGTAGTAAGTAAAGTGGGTATTTTGGGGCAGTGAAAGGAAGGTATTTGGTGTAGAGATGCTCCATCCTTGGTCCGAATGCGTCGTGTAAGCTGTCATGTTGTAGCTCTCGGGGTGTACATCTCCATTTTAGGGATGTTCGCTTCATCTGTGACGTCATCGGTGACGTCATCGGTACGAGTAGTAGCGAAAGTGCACATTTTGGGGCAGTGCAGGTAGGTGTTTGGGATAGAGAAGGACCATCCTTGGTCCGAATGCGTCGTGTGAGGTGTCATGTTGTAGCTCTCGGGGTGTACATCTTCATTTTAGGGATGTCCGCGTCATCTGTGACGTCATCAGTGACGTCATCAGTACGAGTAGTAGCGAAAGTGGGCATTTTGGGGCAGTGAAAGAAGGTGTTTGGGGTAGAGAGGGACCATCCTTGGTCCGAATGGATCGTGTGAGGTGCCATTTTGTAGCGCTTAGGGTGTAGATTCCGATTTAAGGGATGTTCGCATCATCTGTGACGTCATTAGTGACGTCATCGGTACGAGTAGTAGAGAAAGTGGGCATTTTGGGGCAGTGAAGGATGGATTAGTAGTATGAAAGCGCATGTCGAGCCCCATTGACCTTGCGGCGCAATGCGCAATGAGAATGCATGTGTGTGTGTGTGTGTGTGTGTGTGTGTATGCGTCTGTGTGTGTGTGTGTGTGTGTGCGTGCATGTGTGTGTGTATGCGTCTGTGCGTACGTGTGTATGTGTGTACGCGTGTGTGTGTATACGTCTGTATGCGTGTGTTTATGCGTGTGTGTGTGTATGCGTCTGATGCGTGTGTGTGTGTGTGTGTGTATGCATCTGTGTGTCTGGGTGCGTGTGTGCATGCGCCGAGTTCTAAGAGCCCCGGAGAGAGAACAACAACAACAAGGATGACACATGAGAGAACAACAAGAAGTTTTTGTCATATAGTTTATTATCCCCAAATTTTACATCATACCCAGGCTTGGGGAGCCGCCCTGGGTATGTTTAGTATGTTCGCATTCGAAATATCAAACACCGTGTTTTATTATTCAACGCATCGTCACATCAGGCACAAGTGTTTACTGAGCTCAAGTCAACGATCAGCATGTAGACATAGAGAGTATGTACGGCATGTTGTGGTATTCATCAGTGCATGGGTGACGCATTCACCCGATGGGTTGATTGGTCGTCTTGGTCACGAAAAACGTAACATTGGTTACCCTCTTTACCACCCATTGTGTGTTGGGGCGTTGACGATGTGCCCATCTCAAGGCATCCAATTGTTCCACTTGGGCCAGCATCATCTCTAGCGACGCCCGGTGAATGATGGTAAACGGCAGGTCAACACAAGGTTGTTGGCACTGGGGTAACAATACCGTAACTGGTCCGTCCTTTTGTGACGTAAGATGTACCCGAAAGCGACATTCAATTTGAAGGCCGTAGTTTGATCTTCGAAGATGGCTTCCACGTAGCTGCGTAGACAGGTGAGTTTGGTCAGTGGGAAATTGTAGATATCTTGAATAGGGCGATGACGGTGGAAACAGTACCGTGTCATAGACCAATGGCCCCGATCGTCGTCACTCACTGGATGGTTGTCCTGTAAGAGATCGCCAGGAACATTTATGGGCTCGACCAGAAAATGTTTGATGTTGTCAGGCGAATGACTCGAAACCGTAACGCTTGGGTCCGGCTGGATATCCAGGCTCTTCTGAACTGTGGGTATAGGCGGGCTCTCCGTCATCGCATCACCAGTGGCGTTCGTCTCCCCGGGTTTATCTTCACTGGGCCTGACCTTCCGCGGCTCCTCTATAGTAGAAGGTTGTCGCGCATACCGTGGTGATGGACTATGAATCAAACGTTGGTGCCGTCTTAACTGACTGGGTCGTTTGAAGAGTTGACCACATTCATTACATTGTTCCGTCGCACCCTCGTGGAGTGAGCGTTCATGGCGCAGCAAAACATCCTCCCGATTAAATGACCGTTCGCAGGTTATACAAGTATATCGTGCACCGTTGTGGATGGAGGCCTCGTGTCGTCGCAAATCTTCTGGGCGAATAAACTGCTTCTGGCAAGTTGTGCAAGTGAACATCTTGGTGGTTGAGAGAGTATCCGATGAAACGACCAGGCCACTTCCCTTTTATAGTACGCTAGCTGGTGATCTATTTTTAGCACACTCAGTTCAACTACCCCAAGTCGAGGACCAGACATATAGAGTATGTATTGCATGCTATGGTATTCATCAGTGCAAGGGTGGCACATATCTCGCTTAGTAGCATTTGCTAGATCATGTGTTAAATGTGATGATTTTAATCAACGTCACAAAACATTGTTGCAGAAACTTATAAAACAGGGCTATTCCACCAAGCGCCTCCACTCAAAGTTTCTCAAATTTGGCGATACATATCGCATGCTGATAGCAAAATACGAACGTAGCGTGCAAGAACTATGGCGCTACGTTTCGTAACTTGTGTCTAATTCCGCTTAACCCGGGGCTAGGGGCCGTATGAACCCATGTACTTCAAGATCCTCATGGTACTCATATGAACAGACACAATCAAAGCGTGACTGAGATACATCTTTTTTTTTTAGATGACGACTCTATAACGAATATTATGGATTAAGAATACTGATCAGCGATACGGATTTGATATTTTTGGAACATCATGATGTCTTGCCGGCATCATTGAAAACTGTTGACCGCTTCTCTCTTGCAGGAAACAAGCCTAGGTTTATGTATACTATGATTGTCCTTTTGAATTTGGTGCTAATACTGTTATGTGGAAAATGGAATAGGTCTTTGGATTATGGACGCGGATATTCTCTAATGGACGACGGCTGGATTATGAATGACGGACTAGACGCTTGTAATTCAACCGATGGGGGTGGTCGGTCAGCTTGGTAACGAAAAACGTGACATTGGTCACCCTCTCTACTATCCACTCGGTGTTGGGTAAAGGTTTCCACCGCGGTGGAAACCTTTGCGCGCCGGGGTCAAAGGTCAGTTCCGGTCACGTGAACGGAAGCGGAAGTGAGCTCCGGAGCTCCGGAGCTCCGAGTTCTCTTGTAGCAACGCCCGTCAACGCCCGGTGGTGGCGTCGGAGCTCCGGAGCTCCGAGTTCCATGAGCTCCGGAGCTCCAAGAGCTCCGCGAGCTCGAAGCTCTTGCATATAAACACACATGCATCTGTGAAAGCTTCATTATACGCTTTCTATTCCAGTGCCATCAACCCAGTGTACGACCATCCTTTCACAATCACCAATCGGACGTCGCTAGAGACGATGCTGGCCCAACTGGACACTGTGGATCCCTTGGAATGGACCTATGAACAGCGTCCCAACACCGAGTGGATAGTAGAGAGGGTGACCAATGTCACGTTTTTCGCTACCAAGCTGACCGACCACCCCCATCGGCTGAATGTGCCACCCTTGCACTGATGAATACCATAGCATGCAATACATACTCTATATGTCTGGTCCTCGACTTGGGGTAGTTGAACTGAGTGTGCTAAAAATAAATCACCAGCTAGCGTACTATAAAAGGGAAGCGGCCTGGTCGTTTCATCGGATACTCTCTCAACCACCAAGATGTTCACTTGCACAACTTGCCAGAAGCAGTTTATTCGCCCAGAAGATTTGCGACGACACGAGGCCTCCATCCACAATGGTGCACGATATACTTGTATAACCTGCGCACGGTCATTTAATCGGGAAGATGCTTTACTGCGCCATGAACGCTCACTCCACGAGGGTGCGACGGAACAATGTAATGAATGTGGTTAACTCTTCAAACGACCCAGTCAGTTAAGACGGCACCAACGTTTGATTCATAGTCCATCACCACGGTATGCGCGACAACCTTCTACTATAGAGGAGCCGCGGAAGGTCAGGCCCAGTGAAGATAAGCCCGGGGAGACGAACGCCACTGGTGATGCGATGACGGAGAGCCCGCCTATACCACAGTTCAGAAGAGCCTGGATATCCAGCCGGACCCAAGCGTTACGGTTTCGAGTCATTCGCCTGACAACATCGAACATTTTCTGGTCGAGCCCATAAATGTTCCTGGCGATCTCTTACAGGACAACCATCCAGTGAGTGACGACGATCGGGGCCATTGGTCTATGACACGGTACTGTTTCCACCGTCATCGCCCTATTCAAGATATCTACAATTTCCCACTGACCAAACTCACCCGTCTACGCAGCTACATGGAAGCCATCTTCGAAGATCAAACTACGGCCTTCAAATTGAATGTCGCTTTCGGGTACATCTTACGTCACAAAAGGACGGACCAGTTACGGTATTGTTACCCCAGTGCCAACAACCTTGTGTTTGACCTGCCGTTTACCATCATTCACCGGGCGTCGCTAGAGATGATGCTGGCCTAAGTGGAACAATTGGATGCCTTGAGATGGGCACATCGTCAACGCCCCAACACACAATGGGTGGTAAAGAGGGTAACCAATGTTACGTTTTTCGTGACCAAGACGACCAATCAACCCATCGGGTGAATGCGTCACCCATGCACTGATGAATACCACAACATGCCGTACATACTCTCTATGTCTACATGCTGATCGCTGACTTGAGCTCAGTAAACACTTGTACCTGATGTGACGATGCGTTGAATAATAAAACACGGTGTTTGATATTTCGAATGCGAACATACTAAACATACCCAGGGCGGCTCCCCCAGCCTGGGTATGATGTAAAATTTGGGGATAATAAACTATATGACAAAAACTTCTTGTTGTTCTCTCATGTGTCATCCTTGTTGTTGTTGTTCTCTCTCCGGGGCTCTTAGAACTCGGCGCATGCACACACGCACCCAGATACACAGATGCATACACACACACACACACACACGCATCAGACGCATACACACACACACGCATAAACACACGCATACAGACGTATACACACACACGCGTACACACACACACACGTACGCACACATGCACAGACACACGGACACACACACGCACATACACACACACACATACACACACACGTACACGCAAGCACACGTGCACAGACAGACAGGCGCATACACACACACACACAGACACACACACACACACATGCACACACACACACACACACACAGACGCATACACACACACACACACACACACACACACATGCATTCTCATTGCGCATTGCGCCGCAAGGTCAATGGGGCTCGACATGCGCTTTCATACTACTAACCCATCCTTCACTGCCCCAAAATGCCCACTTTCGCTACTACTCGTACCGATGACGTCACTAATGACGTCACAGATGATGCGAACATCCCTTAAATCGGAATCTACACCCTAAGCGCTACAAAATGGCACCTCACACGATCCATTCGGACCAAGGATGGTCCCTCTCTACCCCAAACACCTTCCTTCACTGCCCCAAAATGCCCACTTTCGCTACTACTCGTACTGATGACGTCACTGATGACGTCACAGATGACACGGACATCCCTAAAATGAAGATGTACACCCCGAGAGCTACAACATGACACCTCACACGACGCATTCGGACCAAGGATGGTCCTTCTCTATCCCAAACACCTACCTGCACTGCCCCAAAATGTGCACTTTCGCTACTACTCGTACCGATGACGTCACCGATGACGTCACAGATGAAGCGAACATCCCTAAAATGGAGATGTACACCCCGAGAGCTACAACATGACACCTTACACGATGCATTCGGACCAAGGATGGAGCATCTCTACACCAAATACCTTCCTTTCACTGCCCCAAAATACCCACTTTACTTACTACTCGTACTGATGACGTCACCGATGACGTCACAGGTGACGTGGACAGCCCTCAAATCGGGTCTACACCCCGAGAGCTACAAGATGACACCTCACACGACGCATTCGAACCGTAAATAGCCCATCTCGACCCCAAATACCTTCATGTACTGCCCCAAAATGGCCACTTTACTTACTACAGCCAACTGCGCATGCGTAGATTAACGCGACTTGCATTCAAAAACACACCATTCTGACTCTACCCCACACAAGCTTCACTTTGACACCTCACACGACCCATTCGAACCGTGAATAGCCCATCTCTACCCCAAACACACCCCTACATAGCACCCAAAATGCCCCCTTTCGCTACTACTCGTACTGATGACGTCACTGATGACGTCACAGATGACGCGGACATCCCTTAAATCGGAATGTACACCCCGAGAACTACAAGATGACACCTTCCAGGACGCATTCGAACCGTGAATAGCCCATCTCGACCCCAAATACCTTCATGTACTGCCCCAAAATGGTCACTTTACTTACTACAACCAACTGCGCATGCGTAGATTAACGCGACTTGCATTCAAAAACACACCATTCTGACTCTACCCCACACAAGCTTCACTTTGACACCTCACACGACCCATTCAAACAGTGAATAGCCCATCTCTACCCCAAACACACCCCTACATAGCACCCAAAATGCTCCCTTTCGCTACTACTCGTACTGATGACGTCACTGATGACGTCACAGATGACGCGGACATCCCTTAAATCGGAATGTACATCCCGAGAACTACAAGATGACACCTTCCAGGACGCATTCGAACCGTGAATAGCCCATCTCGACCCCAAATACCTTCATGTACTGCCCGAAAATGTCCACTTTCGCTACTACCCGTACCGATGACGTCACCGATGACGTCACAGATGACGCGAACATCCCTCAAATCGGAATGTACACCCCGAGAACTACAAGATGACACCTTCCAGGACGTATTCGAACCGTGAATAGCCCATCTCGACCCCAAATACCTTCATGTACTGCCCGAAAATGTCCACTTTCGCTACTACTCGTACCGATGACGTCACCGATGACGTCACAGATGACGCGGACATCCCTCAAATCGGAATGTACACCCCGAGAGCAACAAAATGACACCTCACACGATGCATTCGGACCAAGGATGGTCCCTCTCTACCCCAAATACCTTCCTTCACTGCCCCAAAATGGCCACTTTACTTACTACAACCAACTGCGCATGCGCAGATTAACGCGACATGCATTCAAAAACACACCATTCTGACTCTACCCCACACAAGCTTCACTTTAACACCTCACACGACCCATTCGAACCGTGATTAGCTCATCTCTAACCCAAACACACCCCTACATAGCACCCAAAATGCCTGTTTTCTATACTACGGCTAGACTGCGCATGCGCAGACTATTGAACACAAACAATACACCAGTCGGATGCTCCTGCACGAGAGCTTCAAAATAAGACCTCACTCGACCCCATTGGACCATTAGGGACTCACCTAGACTCCAACATGTCCACCCCGTATGGCCCTATACACCCATAGCCATGCAGTATAGGCCTATGGGCCTACCCATGCCTTGGTGACTTTTTTCAAAAATTTCACCAATTCGCTCCGCAACCCTACCCATCGTGTTCTAAATGTCGAGACGAGTAAAACGAGACCCCACAACCCTACCGCAAATGTATAGAAGTGTGTTTCCCAGGGAGACAAACATCGGTCCTATACCCCAGTATGGGAATATATATTTATATATATATGTCTATATGGGGCTATATCGTACTTTTTCAAAAATTTCACCGATTCGCACGGGGACACTTCCTATCGTGTTCTAAATGACGAGACGAGTAAAACGAGACCCCACAACCCTATCGCAAATGTATAGAAGTACGTTTCCCAGGGGGACAAACATCGGTCCTATACCCCAGTATGGGACTATATGAGGCTCGGTGACTTTTTTCAAAAATTTCACCGTTTCGCTCCGGGACACTTCTTATCATGTTCTAAATGACGAGACTAAGAAAACGAGACCCCACAACCCTACCGCAAATGTGGAGAAGTAGGTTTCCCAGGATGGTCCTATACCCCCCATACCCCATATAGGCATTTTCCCGTAATTTAGGATAAAGTCCGTATTCCGTATTTTTTCAGGAAAATTTTTGCATACACCCACCCTGGAACTAGGGGGAGATAACTCTATTGATAGACAAGCCCCGTTAAGCCCGGCGACCTATATACCCCTCATACCCCATATAGGCATTTTCCCGGATTTTTCGATAAAGTCCGTTTTCCGTTTTTTTTTTTTTTCAGGAAAAATTTTACATGCACCCACCCAGCCATCAAATACCCCTTCACCTAGGCTTCACTTGGACCATTAGGGGCTCCCATAGCTCCAACACGGCTATTTGCATACCCTTGTGCCACCGCGCATGCGCAGAATGCCGATATTTCAATCCCACACCCACCCCATCAGATGCCCCTTCATGAATGCTTCACATTGATACCTCACTCGACCCCATTCGACCATTAGGGACTCCCCTAGCTCCAAAACGTCTATTTCCATACCTTTCGTCTACACGAGTTGTCTCCCTTGGAGCTATATTATATACAGTCCTCGGTGACTTTTTTCAAAAATTTCACCGATTCGCTCCGCAACACTCCCCATAATGTTCTACATGATGAGACTAAGATAATAAATCCAAACAGCCATACCCCAAATGTATAGAAGAAGGTTTTCCATTAGATTCAACATGGCCCAGTGCACCAGTATGTGCCGAAGAATTATATACTGATATTTTAACGATGGAATATGCGATAGGACTGGTGGCGTAATGGGTAACGTGTGTGCCTCTGGATAAAGAGGACCCGGGATCGAGTCCCGGGTTCGTTGCATAGAGTTTCACTTCTTTTTTTTTCTTTCTTCTTCGTCTTCTTTATTTATTTATTTATTTATTTATTTATTGACTTATTTATTGATTTATTTATTTATTTATTTATTTATTTATTGATTAATTAAAATTAATTAATTTATTTATTTATTTATTTATTTATTCTGTGAAAATTACAAGCGTCTAGTCCGTCATTCATAATCCAGCCGTCGTCCATTAGAGAATATCCGCGTCCATAATCCAAAGACCTATTCCATTTCCATATAACAGTATTAGCACCAAATTCAAAAAGACAATCAGTATACATAAACATAGGCTTGTTTCCTGCAAGAGAGAAGCGGTCAACAGTTTTCAATGATGCCGGCAAGACGTCATGATGTTCCAAAAATATCAAATCCGTATCGCTGATCAGCACTCTTAATCCATAATATTCGCTGTAAAGTCGTCATCTAAAGAATGATGTATCTCAGTCACGCTTTGATTGTGACTGTTCATATGAGTACCATGAGGATCTTGAAGTACATGGGTTCATACGGCCCCTAGCCCCGGGTTAAGCGGAATTAGACACAAGTTACGAAACGTAGCGCCATAGATCTTGCACGCTACGTTCGTATTTTGCTATCAGCATGCGATATGTATCGCCAAATTTGAGAAACTTTGAGTGGAGGCGCTTGATGGAATAGCCCTGTTTTATAAGTTTCTGCAACAATGTTTTGTGACGTTGATTAAAATCATCACATTTAACACAGGATCTAGCAAATGCTACTAAGCGAGATATGTATACGCCATATGCAGGTCCCACTGGAATATTACTATCCAGAAAGGGATAGTTTACGATGTCGAAATTGTAATCATCTCTTTTGTCATAAAGTCGACGAGAGAGAATGCCCGCTTCATTTTTATAGAGGTAGAGATCTAAATAAGATGTGCCTGTAGGGCTATCTGTAGTTTCCTTCAAATCCAGTGAAGGTGGATATATATCCTTCACTGCGTCATTTATATAGCGATTATCCACAGCGAGAAGATCGTCTATATAGCGTTTGGTGAATGAGAAGGAACGGGCTTTGAGTGGGTCGGTTTTTGAAAGCGCCAGCATATAGTCATATTCATAAGAGAACAGATACAGGTCAGCCAACAGGGGTGCACAATTAGTACCCATTGGAATACCTATATGCTGCTGATATATTGTGTTGCCAAATTTCACATAAATATTTTTAATGAGAAATTCAAGCAACTCTATAAACAAAGAAACATCCCATGAATGATATCTCTTGTATGTAGTCGAGCTAAAGAATGCTTTATGGCTTCCGACATTAATATATCTACGATCAGTTTTATAACACACATTTTATAACAGAAAACACAACATATATACAGCAGTTAATTCAGCCCAACAAGGCCGGTGCAATAGCCGCAGTACTCATAGAACATATATACAACAGTGAGTTCCTCTTATCATGCCTTATCAAAGGCGGTTGGTACCCATAAAATTAAATTGAATTATTGAACCTATATACAACAGTTAATTCGTTAGTCCGGTGCAATATCATCAGTACTCATAGAACATATAACTGTCTTATCAAAGGCGTTTGGTACCCATAAAAATTGAATTATAGAACAGTTCGTTAGTCCAGTGGAATATTTGCAGTGTTCGTATTTATCACTCTAAATGTCAAGATAGGTTGTAGTCACACCATCGGGCAGGACTTTGCGCTTGTGGTAGAAGTATGTGAAGGCTTCCCGGTCCTGGGTATACGAGCGCATCTGGTGGTCGATGATACGGAAACCTTTGTTGGTCCCAACGGCGCTGGTTTGGCTCTGGAGGACATTCAGGTACAGGGCCTTGTTGATGTTGGAGTCGCGTCGACTCACCCCGTTACAACTGAATTTGTTGTCATCACCGTCACAAAAGTAAGTTTTCGAACACAGGGCGATCATGGCATCACCGCTCCACTCTAGTTTAAACAGGCCGGGCGTCCGCTTGTCGTAGGTGTAGTGGTCGCGTCGGGGTAGCCACTGGTCCCGTTCCGCCTCATATTGTGCACGTAATTCTGGTTTGACGAGTGACTCCCAGTCCGGGTTGGAAACGGCCATGTATGCTGAGTCGGTGTCCATTTCTATCAATTGCCAGTCTGATTGGTGGAAATACACGCCCATGAAATCGTATATGACTTCCAGCATTCGCAGTTTGGCCAGATGGTACACCATACATCCTATTTGGAGCGGCAGGTTATATGTGATGGTCTTTTTGGCTAACGTCACTTCGTAGGTGGTGTCGTCAATCATCTCCATGTGTCGGTATAGAGGCGAATTCACGCGTTTGCGGGCTTGTTTCGTGGTACAAATGTTCACGGTCACGTGACGGTCCTGGTTCGTTCCCGTTTTTCCATATCCGCTGTTCCCGAGTAATTTCATCGTTTCCCCGATGATGGCTTTACTGGGGTCGGCGTCTCCTTGGCGGCGGGCGGTAGTGACGTCGTTCGCGAACTTCTCAAAACAAGCCTGGGGGGTGAATTCTATGACTTGGTATATTTTATGGCGAAGAATGTAGCCAAAAGTGAGATTGAACTTGAAGGCTGTATCTTGGCCGTTGAAGATGGCTTCCACGTAGCTACGTAGACGGGTGTTTTCTTCCAACCGGAAATTATATAAGTCCAATATCGGGCGATGCCGATGGAAACAATGGCGTATGGTATTCCATTGTCGTTGATCGATGGTACGCACAGCTGGTTGTACCGGTAATACTTGTATAGGCGGGTCGTCGGGATCTGTGATAAAAATTCCCTCATCAGCGGCGAATCCTTGCATTCTCGGTACTGTTTGTATTTGGTGATTTGGAACTCATATTGTTGTGCAACAGGGCTTCGCCTGGACTTTGAATGAATACACCAAACCACTAAAAATCGCCCCTTTTATACGTTTTTCTTCAACAATGGCGGATAATGGCGGCGAATCCGCCATTGTTGGAAAATGGCGGCTAATAAAATGGTGGATAATGGCGGCTAATGGCGGAAAGACCTGACCGCCATTGTGGGAAAATGGCGGCTAATGGCGGAAAGACCTGACTGCCTATGGGAAAATGGGGCAAAATGGCGGCTAATGGCGGAAAGACCTGACCGTCATTGTGAGGAAAATGGCGGATAATGGCGGCTAATGGCGGAAAGACCTGACCGCCATTGTGGGAAAATGGCGGATTAGCCGCCATTATCCGCCATTGTTGAAGAAAAACGTATAAAAGGGGGGCGATTTTTAGTGGTTTGGTGTATTCATTGCACTACCCAACATAGCTATCACACCTACCTGCCTGCCTGCCTGCCTGACCAGCCTGCCTGCCTGCCTGCCTGCCTACCAGCTTGTTCTCACCACAGTAGGGCCTCACTGGAGCATGAGACGTGGAGAAGATTTTCATTTTACCAGTGCAACTTCACCAGCCTATTTCACCGTAGCAGCTACTGACCAGCCTGAGCCCACAGTCATGGAGTCATCCCAGCGAGCTAAGCTTCAACAGTACCGTGTTCGCCTCATTGATGAGATGCAGCATGTGGCCGAACTATGTGATCTGCTTACGGAGGAAAACATAATCCTTAAACACGGTGTCGAAGATATCATGGCGGAGAAAACCACTTCACGACAAAACAGAGCCCTCATCGACGATCTACTGCGCCGTGGCCCCTATACATTTCTAGCCTTCGTGGAGGCGCTGAAGAAGACGGGAAATGAAGAACTAGCAGATCTACTTCAAGCCCAGGATTCAGAAGATAATATCTTAGTCATGGACGTCGCCGAAGAGCGTACAGCTACCAAACGTACACACCAAGAGTCCGGTCCCGGTGCACTACCCAAACGGCCCCGACTAACACCTTTAGAAATACCTCAGCAAGTGCTTCAGCCAGTGCCCCAGCAAGTGCCTGAGCAAGCGAAAGAAGAGGTGCTACTTCCTATGTCTGTGCAGGAGATCAATGACATTATCCAGCAGGCCTACCAGGCGGCCCACACGAACACTTGGGAGCTCTCTCCCTATTTAACTGTGAGTGTCAAAGAAGAGGAAGTGCATTTTAACGCACCGGCCTGGGACGACAAACCACCTAAGCATATCGCCTTGACGTTGGACACCTGGATAAGAGTACAGGCCATTGATTACGCCGTCGATGCGGTCATTGACCACCAGGGGAGTGACGAAGCGAAATTTTATGTGGGTGACGACATCTTTGTCACCTGTTCTACATTCAACAACATGCTCCTCGTGCATATTCGAAAATGGAAAATGAGGTCAGATACGCAAAAGCGTATTCCTTGTTCTCAGGGCGTCACCCTGAAAATACCTGCGTGGCGGAAGCTGCAGAGTCTCACAGCTGAAATTCATGAAGTCCTGTCTGACCAGGTGTCTCAGTATATTTATAAGAAGTACATCGACACATTCCTGGATCATCTCAGACCCCGCATTCGACACTTGCGTATCCAGCAATGTGCAGGCTGTGTGAACAAGAACGGGCTCTTCAACACGCATACGTGTGTGGACAATAGTATACCATCAGACGCGCTCATCACTGAGGCACTACAGGACGTGAACGAGGTGCAAATTGCCCAGGCATTGGAAGCTGCCTGTCCATCCAGAATTCCACGTGAACAGATTGCCACCTTCATCTACGTGCACCAGGGGCGGAAAGACGATGACGAGTTCAAACAAGTTTTGTTGCATAAATATTGACCATTTCACACAAGTCTTGTTGCATTGAACATTCAGACATTACCGTATTCCTACATTCTATGTTCATTCTATGTTCATTCTACGTTCATTTAAGCGCCTTGATAGCGTATAATTGTATTAAAAAAATTCAATACCAAGAGTCTACTGTGGTGAAGACGTTCATTCTACTGTGTTAGTCTTGTTGCATAAATATTGACCATTTCACACAAGTCTTGTTGCATTGAACATTCAGACATTACCGTATTCCTACATTCTACGTTCATTCTATGTTCATTCTACGTTCATTTAAGCGCCTTGATAGCGTATAATTGTATTAAAAAAATTCAATACCAAGAATCTACTGTGGTGAAGACGTTCATTCTATTGTGTTAATAAAAATAGTAGAAATTCAAAATGGGTGTTAGTGTTCATTCTTTGCAAAGATAATTGTATTAACAAAAATTCAACACTAAGAGTCTACTGTGGTGAAGACCTTAGGTTTTCATATTGGTGATGGGAGCTGGTGTTTTTTGTGCTTTGAGTTAGAAGCTTCCTCTTTCGAAAGATTGGGTTGGCCCTGAAAAGGCCCTTTGGAAAGTGTTATCACACTGTTTACGGGCGAAAAATTTTCTTCACGCCAGACACCCACGTCCTACACACAGGGCATCGTATCTTTAAATGCAGTTCCTACGTCTCACTGCAGTGGCACGTCCCCCCTATACATGTTAGGGATACCAAGCATTCCCGACATAGGCATAGGTGACCGCACGGGAAGAAGGCGTACATGGTCTCTTCGATGTTACACACGCTACAGGTGGATTTATTCTCTTCCTTAGTCAGTTGTACACGTAGTTTACACTTGTCCTCTTCTAATTGATCAATGTGTTCGTTCATTTGATCAATCTGTTCGTTCAGGCGGACGATCTCTGCTAGAGGTGGTTGTGTTGTCATTCCTGTTGCTGTAGCCGGAGTTGTGGTAGCCGGCGTTGTGGTAGCCGGCGTTTGGGTAGCCGTCGTTGTGGTAGCCGCTGTAGTTGCTGGGGGTCTACTATTTAACCACTCCACCTCGGGGAGAACTTCATCGTCTGTTACATCTTCTTCCATAGCGTCCCTTATCTCTTGGTCTTGTTGTGCACCTCGCCGTCTCAACGTATCAGCAATATGATGTTCATCCACCCGCTGTAAGCTGGTAATTATAGTAACATGTTCATCGTTGTCTTCTCCACTGGTGTGAATCACTTCCCTATGTTCTCTAGGATCTTGTGCGTTGAATAGCCTCCGTCTGGTAGTCATGATGCAGTTCTGAATGAATGGATAGCAGACGAGATACTGCGCGATATTTATAGTCTACCCGTAGAGCGCCGCCATTATCCGCCATTAGCCACCATTGGCGCCATTGTTGCGCGGACGTCAGCGAAATTTTCCCATTCAAAGATTGTGTTTGCTCAGGCCGGCTGAAATTTTGTGTTTCTTTTCCATCTTTAAACCGGTGCCATTTTGCAATAAATGTGAGTTGACATGTAAAACTTATTTCAACTTGAACTTGGGGAACTTATGGTGTAGCGGTGAAAAATTCAGAAGGCTAGCGGTAGACTAGCCCACTATTTGTAATGATTTTATCGATTTTAGACCCGTAAGGTTATGGGCGTTTTGGTGTGGAAAACCCGGTAAATTTGAAATAAATGGGTTTACCTGCGTAAAAACACTTCAGGTGTGTTCCTCACAGCCTTATAATGTCACCCTGAAAATTGGAGCGGGTTTATCGAAAGAAAAGTAGGAATTTTTATCCTATCACGCTGGCTACGGTAACACAGCCATTGACACTCATAGCTGTACACACACAGTCGGCTCCAGACAGTATAGCGCTGTGATACGGACGCGGACGTGGGCGTAATCTTCCCCATCGAATGATTGTGTTTGCTCAGGCCGGCTGAAATTTTGTGTTTCTTTTCCATCTTTAAACCGGTGTCATTTTGCAATAAATGTGAGTTGACATGTAAAACTTATTTCAACTTGAACTTGGGGAACTTATGGTGTAGCGTTGAAAAATTCAGAAGGCTAGCGACAGGCTAACCCACTATTTGTAATGATTTTATCGATTTTAGACCCGTAAGGTTATGGGCGTGGTGGTGTGGAAAACCCGGTAAATTTGAAATAAATGGGGTAAGCGGCATTATACTCTGAATCATCCATCCAAAAGTGACCTCAGAGCATTTGGGTTCTCTTTAAGTCCAGACTGTTTACATTAAAATATATTGCTAATTCAGCCGTCTTTGCATCCACAGACCCGGTCATCATTTATCTGCCATCCACTGTAACGTTTCCAGTAGCAGTATGATCATTGTAGTTTCTCTCGTTGTATTAGGGTCCAAATAGTTCACTCCATGTAAGGTGGCATTTATCATGTCAATATATGACAATTATGGATGATTTACAAAGAAAGCGCCAAAATACTATGCGTTCAAAAATGTGATTTATTCTGCTAGATCAACCTACTGATGCACAATAATATTAACCTTACCAGTCCCGGGGTCCATTATGCGCCCCCCCCCCCCTCCCCCTCCCTACCAAAGTTTCTTTCCTATCTCCGGAACGACAATAAATGAAAGCTGACCCTCTGCGACTTTTTAGTTTATCATATTGGGTCATTTTGAGCTTATTTGCATATAGAGGTCTTCGAGGGATATTGGGCAAAATCTATTTTATTTCACACCAGACTATTATTTACTAATTTATCATTCAGCTTTTGCAAAGAAAACACATAAATAACAAAATCGAAAAATCGACAAAAAATACCTGTTTGAAGATGACGTCACTGTGAGGTCATCGGAGCGACCACCTTGGATTTTGTTTTATTTTCTAGTCGAGCTTGACCCAAGGGTATAGTGTGGTAAGTTTCAGTCCCCTAGTTCAAGGAGAAAGAATATTTAGTGGGGAGCCGAAAATTGGCCCACAAGGCCTGACCCAGCCCAGATAGGACTAAACTGATAGAACAAAGTTTTTCGCGAGAGAAACTCTTCCAGATCACATTTTCAACACCATTTTCTTCTTAGAAAATCGAATCCCACTTCCAGACACGTATATACAGTATTTGTACACACTAGAATACAGAAAAAATCCCATCCGTGAATTCACACTTCAGTGAATTCTTGACAGAACGCATCCAAAATAATTTCCAATTTAAACCATCTTCCAGCGCAGAGATTAATGAAATTCTTCTTGAAGCCAAAGACTCTGCGTCTGGCATTGATGGTATTAGTATATCTTTGGTTAAACTTGTTGCCAACTTTATAAGCAAACCACTCGTCGCAATCATTAACCTGTCTTTTCAATCCGGAGTCGTGCCATTAGCGATGAAAACGGCAAAGGTGACACCTATTTTTAAATCCGGTGACAATACATTAATGGAGAATTATAGACCGATATCTGTTTTACCGTGCTTTAGTAAATTGCTTGAAAAAATTGCTTCAAAACGTGTTAACGAATTCCTTGAAACATTTGTCATCCTTTGTTCTAATCAATTCGGTTTCAGATCAAACCACTCCACTTTCATGGCTGAATGAATCTCATGAATCTCTAACCTTAGCTAAAGAATCTAAGCTCTATAGCATAGCCACGTTTCTAGACCTTTCGAAAGCTTTCGATACTGTAAACCACCATATTCTTCTTCAAAAACTAGAACACTATGGATTTAGAGGAATTAGTAATGATTGGTTCAAAAGTTACCTTTCTGACCGTTATCAGTCTGTCAGCTATAATGGCACGACCTCGGCTCCTAGGGGAATCTCGTGCGGCGTTCCGCAGGGATCCATTCTAGGCCCCATACTATTCCTGATCTATATTAATGATCTGAATGCTGCCTCTGATGTACTTAGCATAACTTTATTTGCTGATGACACCAGTGCGGTATTGTCCCACAAAGATCAGAATCAACTTTTTACTATTATGTCACGTGAACTACATTTAATGCACAATTGGTTCTCGGCCAATATGCTGTCCTTGAATATATGCAAAACCAAATATATGTTTGTAAAACCAAATTGTAGAGTCAGAGGCAACGATATAGGTCGATTATCTTTGCATGGTCAAGACATTGATGAGGTCGACAGATTCAAGTTCCTTGGTGTATTCTTAAACAATAAGCTGACCTGGGTAACTCACATTAGCGAAACATGTAAAAAGATCTCTAGAAATATTGGTATTATAAATTGCATTAAAGATTGTCTTGACAAACGAACCCTGTTTATACTATATTATTCTATTATATATCCCTACCTCTTCTATTGTAATCTGATACGGTGCAACACATACCCTACTCATTTGCAGCCACTGATCACATTACAAAAGAGAGCTATTAGAACTATATCACTTGTTAGTAAATATGAACATACTGCCCCATTATTTGCTCGCCTGAAAATACTTACTCTAGTTGACCTTAATCTATTCCTCACGCTGCAATTCTGTCATAAATTTGTCCACCATCCTTTCGTACTACCCCCCAAGTTTCAGAATTACTTTACGAAATTAGTAAATATTCACACATACCCAACTAGAGGTCAACTTAGGGGCCTCTATAGGCCATTTTACCGTACCGATTTATCGTTCTACACTCTAAAAATCAAAGCCCCTCGTGAATGGAACATACTCCCCTCTAATTTACAAAATTGTGTTCCTATTTCTCTTTTCAAGTCCCAAACGAAAATCTACATTCTCGGCAAATATTAGTAACACCGTTATCTCTATACGGGCAAGCAATCACACAGGGTTTTATGTTCATTTTTTTAGTTTTCTTGTCACCGTCATTCCCTATAAGTGTCCAACACCCTTACTACATTATCTTATAACGCTACATATTTCGCTATAAATAATGCTCTGTTTATTCATTTGGGATAATTCAAACCCCTTGGGGTTTTCTTCCCGCCAATTTCATGTATTTGTGCAATCTTCATTTTATTATACAGTATGTTATATATTTGTTTAAATACAATGTATTATTTGAAACGATTGGTGAAATAAAAAAACTGAAACTGAAACTCAAACAGACAAGGGTCATTTGACACTTGACCCTAAATGGGTGTGAATGTGTAATAAATTTTAACTTTTTTTTACTGATTCCATTTTGTTTTCCCTTGGTCTAATTGAATGTAATAAAGATGGTCATTATGTGTTTTCTTCATACAAGCGCTGAATTACTGTGCATTTACTCAGACCTCTTGATTACTCGGATATATGTGTTCTTGCCACTGTGTCACTTGAATGTCCAATCGTCATGTCCCAGTTCTGGCAAAAAAATATCAATGGGTATACAAAATTTGTCCTCAATGAGCTCAACCCATGTATAATGAGAGTACTGCAGAGGACACATAATCATGAGCGGTTGACGTACAGGAATGAATTTAACTATTCATGTGGTTGTTTCCAACAATACTGCAGATTCTAGTTCAAGTTTTCTATGATGAGGCTGGCTCTCTCTATTTTCTCGGAAATGTATTTTCGGTTGACGAAGTTCACGTCGAGATAAATGTTCTATGATGCAGGCGCCAAATCCGTCCCCGATAACATTGACAGACGTCTCCACGCGAACCCTAAAATGTGATAAAGAAAAAATAATTGAATGAACCATTTAGCTATCCTGACCGACAATTCATGGTCCCCAGTGGCTTTTAGATAACCTTTTTTCAAATTATTTTCGGTTTCAGGCCACTCTACGTAACTGCATAGCCAAATTTACCAGAAATCCCTTGAACTGAAATATGTAGAGCCGTGTAAGAGTTAAGGAACCGGATAAAGGAAGTCAAAAGGAGGAGGAAGAAGAGGCAGAGAAGGACGTATCGCATTTTTTTAGATCTCCCCCAGATAAAGTTGACGTAGACCAATACTGCGGTGAGGTATTCAGCCTACCCTGGCGACTTGCACAGCTGCCTTTGGATGTTTAGGACGTTGATGACTGAACTTGAGAGCTGGTTTTCGATATGATATTACAAATAGAAAGATGGACCACAGTCTTAATAGATATTGAGTTAGACTTCTATCTTGAGGAAAGGCTATGTGAAAACACTATGAATGTTTAGGGTGGGACATTACACGACACTAATATATTATTCTCTTGTCGATTTTATTACACAGTTCAGAACAATATTGTATTGAAATTGAACATACCTTACTGGTGTCTATGGTTGCGTTCATCCTGTGAATAATTTGAACGGTTGAGAGTGGATCAATAATGACCACCTCAACATGTGATGTAATATCAAAATTATATGCTCAGAATTATATACTAAGTCTACAGTAATGCTCAGGAGGAAGCGTTAATAGAGCAATCACTTACAAAAGCCAATCAACTGCCAGAAGTGTGCTGAGATCATCTGTGGGGAGATTCACCGTTCTCAGCAGCATCAAGATGTAGACTGCTCCAATCCCTGGGATCGCGGCGACTCCTACAGCTATCGATAATGAAGCCAGACTGAGAATAAAAAATGTATATAATGTACAACATATATCGGGAAGGGTACGGCGATGTGTGGGTCACCTTATACTTTAATAAATACAATTTTATTGAATACAGTTGAATAACTATTTTTCTAAAGTAAGTAATAGTTACTTGATGAAGGAGAAAATGTTTGCATAATTTATTGTGCTGTGCCGAGTGTACCCTCTCTAAAGTACAATATCACGATAAAGGAGTGTCGATTATATATGACTGTTTTATCAAATTATTAGCCAAGATTCAATGTGAAGTTCCACTTTCTTCGAGCCCAATTAGGAAAAATGATGACACCCGTGTTGTATCTAATCACCACACGTGACTTTTGCAACGAATTACACCAAGACGATCGACATCAATAGAAAATCGATGTCATTTGATAAGTAGAATTATTGTTCCCCAACTAAAATAGGTACCTTCATGAACGATATTCCTTAGTTGCTTTTTGTCTTAAGGTTTTGGGTTTAACCGCTTTCAGGAAAGACAAAAGCAATGGCATAATTTTGTCCGTCTCACATACGAGTATGGAATTCGACATTCAGTTATAGGCATCAGGTCCGACATTCCATATTCAGCCGTCGTCCACAAAAGAAATTTCGCGTCAATTATCGCAAGATCTCTTTCGTAGAACAGTTAGCACCAATTTCAATATGCATGCAATTAATCCACAAAAACACACACACAAGATGGGTTCCCACAAGAGAGAAGCGGTTATTCAATAACAGCAGGGCATCGTGATGTTCTTTGAAAAAAATCTTTGTCACTGACAAGTATTACTGATGACAAATCGTTCTCCAGTGTATGGTGTATATGAGTCAAGCTTTGCCTGCGCTTGTTCACTTGAACAGCATGGTTATGTAAACACATGGCGTTCATACAGCCCCTATCACCGGGTTAAGCGGAATTAGACACAGGTTAGGAAACGTAGTGTCGGAGATGTAAGCTAGGATCGCATCTTGCCGTCAGTGTACGATATTAACCAAAGAATTTGAGAATATTAGATCGGTGGTATAGCCCTGTTCGACAAGTCTCTGAAATGCTGCGTTTATTGAAATCGTCACCAGGTCTTTCATGACCTTTTCGTATTCTAAATACCGTATTCACAAGCCAGGATCAGCACCAAAGCCAAAGGTGATTCAAATATAAATATACACAACCTAGTTACTGACGGGAGAGAAGCGATTAACAGAATCGGTTCCATGGCTCCGTTGTCAAAACCCAAAGTATAACTAAGATCGAGATTTCAGATCAAAAGGAGTACTACTTCACATCACTTTTACAATATTGACATTATATTGTGCCTCCTACATATTTCGTCATCTTCAGTGAATGTAACGGAGATACTATGTAAGTTTATAAGTTACCTTGGATCATAAAACTTCCGAAATAAGTTTAGATGGAAAGTTTAGGTGGTGCCAGGAAGACATAGCCTTGTCCCACTTAATCTTTCTTCCTTGCCTTTTTACCCGATGATAGATATTTGTAATTACGCATGATGACTTTTTTCGTGTGAATATTACCATTCCTGGTAGTCCCTACGTATGCATGTAAATTATGTATGTAAAGAAATATAATTACACACTGAAAGAATTAAGTCTTACCAAATTGTCAGGCAATCCCCGACACTCAGTGAGATGTTATGCATCTGAGCCACAAACACAGGTATAATTGCGCCATATAAAGATGTTCCATCCATATTAACAGTGACTCCCAAGGATGCGACCAGTTTGATGATACGTGGGTCAACTCTGTTCTTTTCTTGTAAACATTTAATTGTAAGGGGAAGAGTCGCGGCACTGAAAGAAAATATGAAGAAATGGATATCAATTTCACTCAATATCAACACCTCGAACAAACAGAATATTAAATCTCTCAGACTTTTCAATATATTTTATTCTCAAAGAAAACAGAACGTTTGTATTTTTCCATCCTTAATTTCGACAGTGAGCATTCATTTTGGATGCTCTAATTCCAAAACTTCACCATCCGACCACACCTGTCCACCCCAACTTCCTCGGGCATAACTCAGAGATGTCCCTTATTTATGCAAATTTTATATACCTAGCCTTAATTAACTGACCTGGATTCGGAACCAAAGGCGAATACAGCAGCTGGTAACATTCCTTGAATGACCTTGAACGGATTTTTCCGAACGACTATGAAGTATAGCAACGGCAGAACGACCAACAAGTGCAATAAGTGTCCAGCTATTGCGGTGACAGAGAATATCGCCAGATCGTGAAACATCTTGGAGGGGTCGTCAATTTTTGCTAGTTTTGCTGTCACGAGGAAAGTAATACCAACGGGGGCCGCCCTGTAAAATTACCAGAAATAAATAAATTTGATATACAAGCGTCTAATGCGTCATTCACTATTCAGCCGTCGCCCATTTCTGCGTCCATAATCCATATTCAATATTAAAAAAAAAACAATACATAGTGTACATAAACACTGGCTGTTTCCTGCAAGAGGGAAGGGGTCAACAGTTTTCAATGATGCCGGCATAAGTGAATCAGTATTCTTAATCCATATGATTTTCGTTGTGATGTCGTTATCTAGATAATAATATATCTCAATCAGGCTTTGATTGTGCCTGTTCCTAATTTATTATCAGCATGAAATATGTATCGCCAAATTTGAGAAACTTTGAATTGAAGCGCTTGGTGGTACAGCCCTGTTTCATAGGTTTCTGCTATAATATTTTATGAAGTCGATTAAGAGCGTCACATTTGATAAATGATCTAGCAAATGCTACTAGGCGAGAAATGCGTACGCTATATGCAGGTCCCACTGGATGGTTGATTGGCTACCCGCAGGGAAACAGAGGCATGCATGTTTGAAAATTTCGTTTTCCGTCTACATGCCGACTTCAGGACCCAGACAATTTTCTCACCGTGAGAGTTATTGCGAGATCGACAAGCCAGCACGGAAGTCCACGGGGTGGCGAGAGTTCCAATCACCGACGTCATTAATTAAGACGAATTGGTGAGGTATGTTAGAGGTGGAAAAATTGACGTCTGCCGACAAAAAAGCAACCATATGACTCAACAGAAAAACCAACGCGCTGTTGGGACATCTCGAGTGGAGGACAGCAAAACAGTTAACAATTAACCAAGAATAAACAAATGGAAAAAATTACCGGTTCACAAGAACAAACTCAATAGCAGCGTGACTGAAATAACAAGGCTACGTCCTAGAATCCTGAGTAGTCTAGTTTGAATGTGAGGTGCCGCGAGGCTTTCCTTTGGAGTCATATGGTTGATTTTTAATAGTCTGAAGTCGTCAATTTTTTTCACTTCTTACATATCTTAGCAATAGAAAATATTGAAATATGTTTCAAAAATCAATCAAGCAATGCTTGTTTTAATCGCGGAAAATCCTGGTATATCTTCCATCGATTCGACGTGAGTTATTAACAGTAGTTTCCTTAAAAAACGAGATCTCGATCCGCTATGTGTGTGTCGAAGATAACGACAACATTCATATAGATATTTGCGAGTTGTATTTAAAACTCATGAAACCTAAACCAGTCGGTCTCGGTTACCAACTGTTTGAATTTGGGGTAAGATTGCGGACAGGCATTACAAAGAATAGGCTAAGGATTCCCGATCATATTCATAGGTCGTTAAAATAACTTGGAGTTCTGGAAATGGCTTCCAACTTCAGGTGTGGTACTCATCATCATTGAAAACTGTTACAAAGTACATTTCGATGAGGGAACAATGTTTTCACAATGTGCAGGGACAACATAGCCAGCTACTGTTCCACTAGCAGTATTGACACCGAGGTGGTCACCAGCTGGCAATGTTATTTTAGACAGCAATCTGCAGGTACCTGTCAGACTCAGATGAGGCCGGCAACATGTTTTACTTAAGGGGTTGAAACCAGGGCATGTGTTTCTTGATTCCAAACATATCGAAAACGAAAATGTCCAAATTTATTTGTCTGCAAACAAATAAGTAGTCTTCGACGTGAGTTGGTAGCTGTTTTAAAACGAGATTAATCTCCCGTTAATTTTTTTGTCGAAGATAACAACACCAATCATATAGATAAATGCTACCTGGATTTGAAATTCATTAAAGCTGATTCGGTCGGTCCCGAGTGCAAATTGTTTGAATTTTGGGATAGGCGGTGGGCAAAGACATTCCAGAGAAAAAGGATAGCTGGTCGTGTTCAAGGATCGTTAAAACTAACTGAGAGCTCTGGAAACCTTTTCAACTTCAGGTGTAGTACTTAAAGTCATTGAAGGTTACAAGCATCCTTCGACAAAAAAAAATGTATGTTTTCATCTAGGAACGAAGAAAATTTTGTAGAAGAAGAAACACACATTATAAGTACACTGTAATATAACGGATACAAATGCGTATAGCTTCATATTTAACTTTTACTGTGGGTTTCAAGGACAATGTCGGGCCTTCATATCGTTGTTCACTAACTTCAATGTTGGTGATATATGGTTCCGTGAATTCACCAAAGGCACACCGCAATATAACAACAGTCAATAAGTAAGATTGCGAAAGGTAACTATCTTTGGTATGATTATTTGGGAAGTATTTTTTCTCACAATCGCTAGCTAATCGACATGGTGGTTGTTGTATAAGTGTGCACGTGAAAGGTGGTCGTCTGAAGACACTCAATCCCAAACAACTGCATTAAAGCGCCAAAGAGTAAGAAAAAAATATCCGCGAAATAGGGCGCAGTATTTTGAAGAACAATCAATTAATCAGAATCCAAATGACTGACCAAACACGTTCACCCAGTGCTGCAGTCTAGTGTGTCGTTTACCGGCATGGAATTTATTGACACGTGACTCCGGTTGGCCAACACGAGTATGTAGTCTTTGCCAATCGCTTCTCGACCCTCATCGCCAGTAGCTTTCCGATTGGCTGATGACAATTGTCCGATTTAGAGGTGATGTTTTTTGGCGAAATGTGTTGGCATGTATCGATTAGTTGAAAGGGTAGTCAATATTCAGGAACCCACGCCTCAATGACACTGCTGTGAACAATTATCTGCATTCATCCAGATATTGGAGAATGCAGTGTTTTGCCGAATGTCAATCTTATCCTAATTATGAATATCAACGTGTAGTATTTGCTCCAACTTTGAGGTGGCGTTTCTCTTTAACCTTGGCCTAATCTGTCATGTTTGCTTTGTAACACTGAAAAAGGCTTGGAATAAAGCCGTGCGTATGCTGTTTTATTGCCAATATTCGTGAGATCCGACCGTCTGTCGGGAGTACATTGATAACATACTGTTAGTAACGTCTAGGGCTTAACCCATATATCACTGGGGGACAATAGCTCTCTTTATTTTGTACGACATTTTTATGCACTGTAGACTTCACATATTGGTGAAATCGCTTCCGTACCATCTGTCTCAACCTGCCATCAGGATTGAAGCAATGTTACCGAAAGTATACTTCTATAATCGACCTAATCCAACGTGATAAGTTTGAGAAAGCCTGCGCTTTCACTTACCACATAAAGATGGAGAGCAACTTGGAGCTGACAACTTGCAGTGCTGAAAAGAACTCCAACAGAGGCTTCGCTTCATCACCAACGGCAGAAATTGCACACCCGAACACAATAGAACTAATCGCCAGTCCAATCATGTTGGTGCCATGTACCTTCTTGATCACTAAAGGAACACTTTTTGCTAGTCCAGCTTCTTCGTCTGAAAATAAGAGTAAACCCAGACGAAAGAGAACTCAACTCTAACACATGATAATTATTAATTATTAATGATTTCTCATTCAATAATACAGTTTAACAGTTAAGTCTCACAAAATCTTGAATATTGAATCAGTTCCTGAATGCATCTACATAACCAATTTAGCCAGGTTTGACTTAAAAAATTCATTGATATTTTGCTGAAAAGGTTTTATTGCCAATCCACTAGATGAATGTTCACAATGATCTAAACTATTGATCAATACATTTAAATGATATAGAACAAGCATCATGTTGTTCGTGTCTGGATATAGCACAGTGAACCTCCGTGGGCGAAAGGAACGATACGAAAAGAGACATTCGTCTGTACTCGATATTCTTGATGATTTATTTTTCCCTACATATATTGAGAATGGAATGGTCTCACTCCATTGATCATGTAGGGCAAGCTTGACGTCAGTCGCTTCAGCGATTCCATACCGGACTTTAAACCAATTTGTTTTGCATAAATCCAAAACGATCCACGAGCTTTTTCTGGGGACGGTCCTCATGTACCACATGAATTGTCGAATCAGAAAGTGTGGACATCATCAAGGTTACCTGAAGAGGTAACGGACAACTTCAAAAGTCCAAACTTCAGAGTCGACATACTTTTGGCTAGTGAGACTCCCTAGAATAATGCATGATGGGGGATTTCCTTGCTAATAGTAATCGGAGAATTGGGAGTTTATTTTCTATCTGGATTATAAAGTGCAAAAGTCGATTAATTAGTCGAGACTAGGAGAACTCAAAAGCGGTACTACTTTTAATCGTTTTAAACCGTTTTTCTCAACACGGGGAACAATTCTCGAAGGTTTCTCGTCTGTTTTTCGGGATATCGTTTTCCTTTTGAGAATATTTTCTCGAATGGAAACCGATCAGAAAGAGAAAGAAAGCCGACGTCGTTAATCATGGAGATTTTCTGAACAAAATACTTTGAAATTCCGAATTTCGAGAAAAAAAATCAAATTTCTCGTCGTCAAAACGAACGATTTTTGGAGACGCTTCCTAAGAATCGTTCAATAAGAAGACAGCTTAGGCTTTAATAGTAGTACTTCGCATTCTTGTAATAACTTAAAGTTATAAGGCATATTCAGACAGGAAAATTGCTATATCCCACGTGGCTGCATTATCTATATTTTATTGCATGGTGAGAGGCTCTTGAAATTTTCACAACTTCCATTCACAAAAACTCAAGAATTCATAGGTTTGTTCGCATTCGGCTTTGTTGTTGTTGTTGTTGTTGTTGTTGTTGTTGTTGTAATAGTCATCTCATTTGCTCGTGTACGAAAAGAGTCAAGTATTTGATGGGATGCTCCAAATTGAAGAAGTAGTATATCGGCACTTTTATCAAAGACGAGTAGGCCTACATTCAAAATGTTAAACTGCTCAGAATGACCTGCTGATCTTTAATATTGGGTTAGAAATATTTGGCCAGAAGATTCCCTCACACCTACGGTTAGCCTGCATAGTTTCCTACTATTGGTTTAGTGGAATTTGCCAGGGCAATGCAACGTTCCCCTGTTCATATTAACTGTAACATTGGGAATTTATTTTCTTCATTGAGTTTGCTATAAATAGAACACTTCAAAGATTAATTTCTATTAAAATGCGGTAAGATTGTGTAGATTTTCTTCAATTCCGGCAAAAAGACATAAAGGGGGCTAACTCGAGGCACTCTCACGGATCGGATGTTTCCCCATTTTTAAACTTCCGGTGTATATGACGATGGAAAACGAGTTGGCGATGACCTATCCAAACAGTGATTTTTGTAATATTTCAGAAATGCTTCAAGGCAAACATGTCACATTTGGGACGTCATACAATTTCCAAGGGAAGAACTAAGATAATTATTCGTAATTTTCATGTTTGGGGAATGGTTGGTTTGTCAATTATTGCTAAGACCAGTTTCCCTTATAACTTTGATCAGTAGGACCATTTAAGAAACCAGTTTGTAGCTGAAATTCGTACGACTTTTTTGATATACTGTAGATGTTTTATTATTCGCGGCAAGTATAATTCGCGGTTTCACACTGAATCCTTCTTCGCGGGATCTAACATTCGTATTTCGCCAGTGTTTGTCGACCAAGAAATCAATGCGTTTCGCAACTGCCAGTCGACCAAGAAACCGTTGATTTATTTAAGAAAATATTTTCTGTAAGTTACAAGCGTCTAGTCCGTCATTCATAATCCAGCCGTCGTCCATTAGAGAATATCCGCGTCCATAATCCAAAGACCTATTTCATATTCCATATAACAGTATTAGCACCAAATTCAAAAAGACAATCATGGTATACATAAACATAGGCTTGTTTCCTGCAAGAGAGAAGCGGTCAACAGTTTTCAATGATGCCGGCAAGACATCACGATGTTCCAAAAATATCAAATCCGTATCGCTGATCAGTATTCTTAATCCATATTATTCGTTGTAAAGTCGTCATCTAAAGAATGCTGTATCTCAGTCACGCTTTGATTGTGACTGTTCATATGAGTACCATGAGGATCTTGAAGTACATGGGTTCATACGGCCCCTAGCCCCGGGGTTAAGCGGAATTAGACACAAGTTACGAAACGTAGCGCCATAGATCTTGCACGCTACGTTCGTATTTTGCTATCAGCATGCGATATGTATCGCCAAATTTGAGAAACTTGAGTGGAGGCGCTTGGTGGAATAGCCCTGTTTTATAAGTTTCTGCAACAATGTTTTGTGACGTTGGTTAAAATCATCACATTTAACACAGGATCTAGCAAATGCTACTAAGCGAGATATGTATACGCCATATGCAGGTCCCACTGGAATATTACTATCCAAAAAGGGATAGTTTACGATGTCGAAATTGTAATCATCTCTTTTAATCAAAACAAGTGGTGATGGGTATTTACGGTCAGCCGACTGTTTTCTGTAAGTATCTTTTAATCAAGACAAGTGGTGTTGGGTATTTACGGTCAGCCGACTGTGCCGAAAACGACTGTGTTAGTATCACCGAGCTATCGTAATCACAAGATTCCCAATAATATAAGGCTTTAAGCCGTACGACGTCGGATTTTACAGACTAGTTTTTCTTGGTATCTTGCATTTACCAGGTTACTCCATGTTAAGGCGTTTACTCCATCAGACGTCCCTGATGCTCATCCATTAACATCAGATCAGTTGCCTGAGCTGATCTGTCATCACAGCTGCCGAGTTAGCGTATTTAATTCCACTTAAGCCGGTGCTAGTGGCCGTGTGGATACTCCACATGAACAGCTGCAATAAAAATGCGGCGGAGATACTAAGGCTACGTCCGAGAATCCACCGTATTCTCGGGTCTGAATGTTGGGTGTCGATGTTTACTTTCATGTATAGTCATATGGTTGCTTTTTAGTCAGCACACGTCGTCAATATTTCCCACCTCTTGTATATCACTCAAATTTGAGCAGAGGCTTTAAATGATTGAAGACAACAGGGAGCTGAATGACATATACTTTGTTTGAATAAGTGTTACAGGGGCCAAGTTTAGTGGTTACTACGTGCCAAAACACTTCAGAGTGTATCTATCCATGTTCTCTTATGAATTCGACTATATGCAGACGCTTTTAAAAACAGATTATTTCGAAGCCCGTTCCTTCTCATTCACCAAACGCTATATAGACGATCTTCTTGCTGTGGATAATCGCTATATAAATGACGCAGTGAAGGATATATATCCACCTTTTCTGGATTTGAAGGAAACTACAGATGGCCCTAGTGACACATCTTATCTATACTATCTCTATAAAAATGAAGCCGGCCTTCTCTCTCGTCGACTTTACGACAAAAGAGACGATTACAATTTTGACATCGTAAGCTATCCCAATCTGGACAGTAGTACACGAGAGGGACCTGCGTATGGCGTATACATATCTCGCCTAGTAGCATTTGCTAGATGCTGTGTTGAATGTGACGATTTTAATCAACGTCACAAAACGTTATTGCAGAACTTGTAAAAGAGGGCTATATCATCCCGCGCCTCCACTCGAAGTTTCTCAAATCTGGCAATACATATCGCATGCTGATAGCAAAATACGAGCTTGCAACATTTATGGCTGTACGTTTCCTAACTTGTGGCTAATTCCGCTAAACCCGAGACTATAGGGGCCGTATGAACCTATGCATTTCAAGATCCTAATAGTGTTCATATGAACAGTCACAATCAAAGCGTGACTGAGATATATCATACTCTAGAGAACCACTTTACCACGTATATCATATGGACTAAGAATAGTGATCAGCGATATGGATTTGATATTTTTGGAACATCATGATGTCTTACTGGCATCATTGAAAACCGTTGACCACTTCTGTCTTGCAGGATATTAAACTAGTTTTATGTATACTATAATTTATCCTTTTAATTTGGTGCTAATGTTATTATATGCATTAGGTCTTTGAGACATGAACACGGAAATTCCTTAATGAACGACGTCTGAATATCGAATGGCGGACTAGACGCTTAGTAACGATATATGCTGACAATAATATTTAATGGTGATACATTTCTTATATAAAACAACTCATCTTAATCATTCCAGTAGAAATTATTTATTGGAATGACTGGACCACGTGACTGATTATGTGTGAGAGAAAGAACAACAGGACTCTCACAACAAATTTCAAAATGGAAGAAATTGGCGATAGCCCGCTGTCATTTCCAAAAATGTTTATTCCGTATCGCTGATCAGTATTCTTAATCTGTACGTTGTAAATATCTTGCGAATGGTTTATCTCAGTCACGCTTTGGTTGTGACCTTTCATATGAACAGCATGTGCATCTTGAAGTACATGGGTTCCTACGGCCCCTAGCCCTGAGTTAAGCGGAATTAGAAACAAGTTACGAAACGTGAAAGAATGACGTCATAAAATGTGGTCGTCAAATCATTGAACCAATCGGAAAACAAAACAATATTTTCATGCCTGCACATCATCCATTATCGTCCGTGAGATTTCAACTTTAATGGTCAACTGTAAATCACGGAGATATTTTACGGCTCCGATACATCAATTTTTTTGATTGACGTGTTTTATATATACTTGGCATTTTCCTTGTTTCCTTGTCTACGAATCCCCTTCAACGGCCCAAATCATCGAAGATGTATGCCAAGTGTTTTGTTGATCGGTTCAGCGGTATCGAACGAGAATTCTAATGTATTTAAGATGTCCATCAAGAATATTGACCAGTAGGATTCATTTGGAGGTAAAAGGTAGATCCATATGCCCCAGTCAGTATATGAAGTCCAGCGATGTCCAAGAAATGGAACAGATAGTAATACTAATATAACAATCCTAATCGATTTCCAACCATACTGGCTTGGAACTCTGATAATCGCATTATGACGTTTCCTTACCAAGCTGTGTGGACAGGTTATATAAGGTCTCCGTCGAGGATAAATTGGATATATTAACGAGAGGAAGACCGTTTTCAACATTCGTGACTCCGGTACGCTCTTCTGTCTTCATCTGCAAAGAGAATGTTGCACATATGTACCGTGATGGAAAGTGTACCGTGTAGTAGGACAATATGTTATATTTTAGATGAGTTTTCCCACACGGGCTTATAAATATGTGTATTGCGCAATCATTTGTCTCCTTTTTTTAACCGCGTAAGACTACATATAAAATACATTGCAGTGTCGATGAATAGACCCCAGCACGCCAGCTGCATGCACCGAAGAAAGAGAGCGATATTTACTGGAATTATTATTTCGATTATTCATTGTATTAAAAAAATGGGCAAGCCTATCAAATCTCCGAATATAAGTAACCCGCTTCAACTCATGTACAAGCTATATTTTAATAATGTGTTCTGACGAATGGCGGCAATAAAAAGTTTTGCAAGAACAAGTGCGCTGATTTCAACGAGCAAGATCGCTCCGCCGTTCATAGACCGCGGGCCCAGGACATCGAACCGCTTTAAAAAAGCTTTTATGGTATTTTTTGTTAGAAATAAATATCTATGCTAACTTCTTTGTGTGGTACGAATCATGAAATTAGGAGGGGGACACCACCCTGACTTGGGGCATTTTAAAATCCCTTTTGAGTCACATTTGGGGTCAACTGAGGTCAACAATCGATAACAAAAATCGGTTATATCTTGATATGCACCGTACTAATTGTTATGAATGGGTATCGAAGCTGAATTAGTTGTATGTAGTATAGGATTCATGGTCTACATAGATAGCACATTAATTGTTAAATTAAGATCATTCTGGGCTCACTTTTAAGTCAAAATGAATAAAAAAAATAGGCTATAATTTAATATCCACTGTGCTGTTTGTTGCGAGTTAGTCTCATGAGACAATATATCCACTGTACTGTTTGTTGCTGAATAAGTGTTAAGTAGTGCGGAGTTATGAGGGGTTATGAGGTGTTATGAGGTAGTCAGGTATAGTCAGGAGGAGTAGTGAGGTAGTCATAGTAGTGAGGTAGTCATAGATGACACGCTTATTATTAGAATTAAAGTCAAAGTACTAATTGTTACGAATGGGTATCTAGGCTTAGTTAGTTGTATGTAGTGTAAGGTACGCATAGTAACCATCGTGTAACCATTGTGTTGTCTGTCCAGCTAAGATGACCAGCTCAATTCTAGCAAATGTCTGCTTCGATCTAAATGTGGTTCCTTTGAATTGGACGAATTACATTTACCAAGTTTAACAAAAGTTTCGGATGACTCCATATGTCCACCACATTGAATTCCTCAATTATTTTTCTGGCTGTTGATTATACGAAAAGAGACAAAGTAGGCCCATAACTGGAAAGATCGATCTGTTTTGTTTTTAGGCTTGGCTTTGCGAAATTATTTTCAGCTTCATGTAAACACAACACCTTGATGTGTGAATATTTGATTACCCATATGGCCGTCATTTTGAACTTGACAATCATTTGTTGATCACAAGGATTAAAAACTGGCATAATCTGTTAAGCTATGCTTAGAGATCCCTCATACGAGATGCCTTACGAGCAACAGACAAATTGTGATTTTCAGATTACATCATATGGTCGCCATTTTAAATTTGATCATCAAATCTGGACGTATGTAAATAGATTCAAATTGGGCATAAGATGTTTAGCTACAGATTTCTCAGAAAAACATGAAAAAGTGTAATTTTCAAATTACCCCACATGTCCAACATTTTGAATTAAACTATCATATATTAAGCCAAATTATGCAAACTGATTCAAAATAGGCATAAGGTGGAAGGCTTTGATGGGAGATCCCTTGGTGTTAGCACTTTGCAAAATGAGCTAAGAATAATGCATATTATATGAACAACCTGAAAAAGTGCGATTTATGGATGACCCCACATCTACATTTGTTACATGAGCCTCCCAGCCGCCTCCAAGTCTACAAAGTCCCTCTCCAACTGGCGTGAAATGCCCTTCCCAATGTTTTGCTGTCTCAAGTGACTCTCCGCGATGCATACAGTTACATTTCGGGCTTTGAATTCCATATTTGTTCACTTCTACCACGAATCCGCAGCTATCCCGACAAAATGTCATGACCTTTCAAAATCTGTGGCCGTCCAATGGCGACATACCCAGATTATAGCATGTATAATGTACGTTTTACGTTCCCGATTCCCATTGGGCGTTGAATGATATTTTCTCTGCCTCATAGCAATCATAGCCCTGAATGGGCGTAATTGTCGGTTAATGTTGCGTTTAATTGTTGCCTGTATATGATGAGACCCTTATTCCTTATTTTGGGATCACAGCTTCCATGGCCTCGCACATCACACCTCGTTTTTTTCACCTAGCGTATCCATTGACAAAAATGCGATTCTCAGTGATTTCCTGATTCCAGGATCACAGTGACCTTGATCTTGATTATGTCCCTAATTATATCTGCTGATACGAATAATTGCGATCTTTAATGATTTATTGATTTTTTTTGTTAGAGGGTTCTCACCGTGACCTCAATTTTCAAGCCACAGTGACCTTTGACCTCTGACCTCGATTTTGTAAGAGACACATCGTCTCCACCTAGATTATATTCACAAAAAAGCTCTACCAACAAATGTAAAAATCTAAGGTGCCCGTTTTGATGACGTCACAGTGACGTCATTTTAAAAAAAGGCAGTTTTTTCAATTTTATTTAGTTTTAATTTATTCGCAAAAACTGCATGACAAATTAGTAAATAATAATCTGGAGTGTAATAAAATAATTTTCCTCAGAGAAAAGCGGAAATTTTGAAGAAAAATGACGAAAACATGTCTTTCTTGGTACCCCACATTCACTCCATTTTGAATTTACTCATGATCCTCTGCTGGGGGTTATGTCAATAGGTTCAGAATGATCCAAATATGATAAACTCACGGAGTATCAGCTCTCAAGTTTTTTGTTGTTTCGAAGATAGGGTAAATAGTTTGGTAGGTTGGCTATAATGCCCCCCTTCCAGATCTTGTTAATGTTAAAAATTGATCAACGAGGAATATGTAGGCTAAAATTTCACAAAGCACTCTATTTAAATCAAATATTCTAGTTGTGGTGATCAGAAAAAAAAATTGTTACACAATTGTAAACAGCTTTCATGAAATTAAGGTGAGTTTATTTAACTCCTACTTAATTTAGGAAAAAAGGCTTTCATCCCTAGATATCTTGAAACCTTCAGGCAAAACTTATCTATATAATCTCCTCATATGATATTCATGTACAATAACATATGTAACAGGTGGAATCTGCATCTGGTGGCATGCGTTGTAGTCGACCGACCACATGGACAGAAAAAGCACTTAGCATGGCATTTCTGGTTAAAATCTGGCAAATGTGTTAGATGTAAAACACAAAAAATCGATTTCGCTTTTAATGTACAATTATAGAAAGCTTGTCTGAGTTTAGGGATATGAACTGTCCATAAGGTGACACGTTGAATGATTACCCAGAGGGGGGCGTATAAAAATGATAACTGAACAATGCCGTCTGCGAAAAGGACCATTGATGAATTCCAAATAGCAGCCATGCACAAGTGGCATTTTTCACTATTTTTCGCATTATTGAAACAATTATTCATTGTACAATGTACTTTGTACACACTATGTTAGACATGTCTTGAGTTGACTCCAATCCACAGCGCAAAGCATGAATGAGTAAATGAAGATGGCGACAATGATGAATCACCTGAAACTCGTTTTTTCTGCCTCTTCCGCTTAATTTAGGTGTTTTATTTCCCAAATATGTATTTCTGTTAACCTAACCATCTTACATCATAGCTTCATCATGTTAGACTCATTAGAAGCCCATTTGTATAAGCAGGGCGAAGCATATTAGCTAATTTAAAATAGCCAACATATGGCGTGAACCGAATAGAAAAATGTCTAGAAAACTGCTTAGGCCCAAACCTGTTGACGCGGATTTATTCATGGAGCTATGTGAAACCAAAACGTGCTGAAGCTTGAACATCTGTCCGAACTCTACCTCGTGTAATTGGTCAAACCGTAAACATATCATTTGCATTCTAACTCTCATCTAGCTCAAGACAGCTCCAGATGAAGAAGATGATCCCGTCGGAATCCCATACAGCGATTTCAGACCATCTATCTGCGCTTATGTCAGAAAGCTGTTTCAATCATTATGGGATACTATGGAAAATAACAAACTTCACGAGTTCAAAAAAACGGTTGGTTATACTCATCTGAACAGTCATAAGCGTTTCGACCAGGCCATGATCAGACGATGTAGGATCGGTCACACACGATTAACTCATGAATATTTACTGAAACAGGAGCCGATTCCAAGGTGTATACCTTGCCATGAAGATCTCACGGTGAAACATATTCTCATAGACTGCATAGATTTTAAGATTGTAAGAGATACTTTTATCGAGCAGCTACGCTGGAAGATCTTTTTAGCAGAGTGAAAGAGGATTGTATTTTAAATTATTTGAGAGAGATTGGTTTGTTGTATAAATTTTAATGTTTGTACCTGTTTTAACGCATTAGTTTACCGAGTTTTTGAATTGATTACTTAGAATTTTGTTTGGTCGTCGCTATATAGCTGAAATATTGCTGAATACGACATTAAACCTTAATTCTCTCTCTCTCTCTCTCTCTCTCTCTCTCTCATCTAGCTCCATTCTGACTTCTATGTAATAATCCGCAGTATAAAGCGTACTGGTAAATTTGAAATGGCGGTCATGTGGGGTCAGCTGACAAACTAGCGTTGTATTCTAGTCTTGCATATTAGGTTAGAGTAGATACATGCATTTTTTCAAAATCGAGCTATGCCACATGTTAGATTATCACTTGAGGCCTATTGTTAATGTATTCATATACACTGCAGCACAGAGAATCGTGCTTAAATTAAAAATTGTCGGTCAGATGTCTTTGCTTTTTACATTTTTATAGCCATAAGTGCATAGTTATCAAAATCAAGCTCAAAAGGAGTCATATTTTCACGTGTCATGCCATATAGTTTGATGATTTTTCTTAAATCAGAGATCACTTATTCAACTTCAGCCATTTCACTTCATAGGTGGTCACTTTAGTCGTGAACTTTCCCCAAGGTTACAGTCTACGTGCATTTTTGAGCAAATGCGTTCAAATTCAGGCTGAAAACGCGTCGAAGCGATAATTTCAACATAAGGCATTCCTCATGATAAGTATTCTAAATGTACCGAAAAGATATGCAGACAAGCTGAACATGAGCCAAGGGTAAAACTAATGATGAATGAATCTTGCTTTGATAAATATGTTATCTGGGTTAGTAAATATGTATCAATTTAATTTTGTGCATACTTGACAAGCATTTCGAATTTTCCTATTCCCAGTTTTGAAGATAGCGTTTATTAATTTAAATGATTAACCATTTTATGCTGACTAGGGTAATTCCTCATTTCTGAAGGCTGGGTGTGTAACAGCTAACACCATTCAGGTAGCGGTAGCCATTTAGAAGTTGCGAAATAATGGCTCAAATTGCTATTACAATTTACTTTTTACATGCGGACAGCTAGGATTTAGCTAACTGTGTGACTTTAATACCCTTTGCTTACCGACGGTACTTAAAAGTCCGACCCGCTCTTAATTGACTGAGCTTACAGTCAGGTCAACAAGCCTGTCGTTGGGACATTTAGGTACAAGCGGAAGGTTATCTCCAACTCTCTGAAACAAACTATAGCGACCTGTGACCAACAACCACCGGTGACGTCATCAGACACACGGTTAACCCTCTCAGCAAAGCATAGTGGATTTCAGAAGAACATTGTTGCACTCTAGTTTGAGAGAGTTTTTAGTCAATCTAACTGGGATTATTTTATGAATGATTTTTAACGTCAAGAACATAATGCTAGTTTCATTTTGGGGGGAACAGCTCAGTTTCCTATCAAAATTAGGTTAATTAGTTTTGGGACATTTTAGTCCGGTTGGGTAGTATCAGGCTTTTGCGAATCGGACTAAAACGTCCCGATTGTAATATTTGATGTATCAATCACCAGTTCGCGCAGGTTATGAAACTAATAAAAAGTTCAATTGGATGTCGAGGCATATTGAAATGCCTAATGCGCCTTATATCCGCGTGTATGAAGGGTCGTAGGTTCGAATCCCATCAAAGGTTGATTTATTCTTGCTATCTCAAACTGATTTATGCTATAGATAGCTGTCCGCGCCACTGTGTTGTAGTACGAAACAAGCAATACGAGTCAGTAGTAGTGTCTACTGAAAATAGGTAACATTGACCTCTTTGCACTTAAACTTGAGGCGTTGGCGCTGGAGATTGGAAAGTGACCTCTGCCAGAGTTTGGCCACCATCTTGAATTTGGTAAAAAACTTTACCAATGTGGCAGCGGCTTATTCTCTTGAACTCGGATACAAGGTCACGTGACCTTTGTATTCCTCCGCGGTGATGCGGTCTGGCGGTGATGCGGTCTGCTTCCACGGAGAAAAAGTAGTCCCCAGACTTCAAGTACGCTGCATGGTCCGATTGGGTCGAGTGAGGTATCAAAGTGAAGCATATGTGAAGGGGCATCTGACGGGCTGGGTTTGGGGTTGAAATAGCGTCATTCTGCGCATGCGCGGTGGACAAAGGGTATGGAAATAGACGTTTTGTAGTCTAGGGGAGCCACTAATGGTCCGATGGAGACGTATGAGGTATCAATGTGAAGCCTATGTGAGGGGGCATCTGACTGGACTAGTGGCTCGGGCGTTGTCACCATTCTGCGCATGCGAAGACAGGGAATTGTGGGAAAAGGGTATGGAAATAGACGTTTTGTAGTCTAGGGGAGCCACTAATGGTCCGATGGAGACGTATGAGGTATCAATGTGAAGCCTATGTGAGGGGGCATCTGACTGGACTAGTGGCTCGGGCGTTGTCACCATTCTGCGCATGCGAAGACAGGGAATTGTGGGAAAAGGGTATGGAAATAGACGTTTTGGGATCTAGGGGAGCCCCTAATGGGCCGATGGAGTCGTATAAGGTATCAATGTGAAGCCTATGTGAGGGGGCATCTGACTGGACCAGTAGCTCGGGCGTTGTCACCATTCTGCGCATGCGCAGACAGGGAATTGTGGGAAAAGGGTATGGAAATACACGTTTTGGGGTCTAGGTGGGCCACTAATGGTCCGATGGAGTCGTATGAGGTATCAATGTGAAGCCTATGTGAGGGGGCATTTGACTGGACCAGCAGTCAAGCTTCACTTTGACACCTCCCACAACCCATTTGGACCACAAGTGGGCCATATCGGCCCCAAAATGTCTATTTTCATACCACGGCCTGCCTGCGCATGCGCAGAATGACGATATTCCTACCCCAAATCCACCCAGTCGGATGTTCCCTCACGTGTGCTTCACATTGATACCCCATTTGACTCCATCGGACCAATAGTGGCCCACCTAAACCTCAAAACGTCTATTTCCACTCCCTTTTCCCACAATTCCCTGTCTGCGCATGCGCGGAATGTTGAACACGGACGATACACTAGTCCAGGCAGATGCTCCTTCACGACTGCTTCACACTGATACCTCACTCGACTCCATCGGTCCATTAGGGGCTCCCCTAGATCCCAAAACGTGTATTTCCATACCCTTTTCGCACAATTCCCTGTCTGCGCATGTGCAGAATGTTGACAACGACCGAGACACTAGTCCAGACAGATGCCCCCTCAAATATGCTTCACATTGATACCTCACTTAACCCAATCGGCCCACTAGGCGCTTACCTAGATCCCAAAACGTCTATCTCCATACCCTTTTCCCAAAATTCCCTGTCTGCGCATGCGCAAAATGTTGACAACGGCCGAGACACTAGTCCAGGCGGATGTCCCCTCACATAGGTTTCACATTGATACCTCACTCGACCCAATCGGACCAGTAGTGGCCCATGTCAATCCCAAAACGTCTATTTCCATACCCTTTTCCCACAATTCCCTGTCTGCGCATGTGCAGAATGTTGCCAACGACCGAGCCACTAGTCCAGACGGATGCCCCCTCACATAGGCTTCACACTGATACCGCACTCGGCTCCATCGGCCCATTAGGAGCTCCCCTAGATCCCAAAACGTCTATTTCCATACCCATTTCCCACAATTCCCTGTCTGCGCATGCGCAGAATGGTGACAACGCCCGAGCCACTAGTCCAGTCAGATGCCCCCTCACATAGGCTTCACATTGATACCCCATACGATTCCATCGGGCCATTAGTGGCCCACCTAGACCCCAAAACGTCTATTTCCATAACCTTTCCCCACAATTTCCTGTCTGTGCATGCGCAGAATGGTGACAACGCCCGAGCCACTAGTCCAGTCAGATGCCCCCTCACATGGGCTTCACATTGATACCTCATACGACTCCATCGGCCCATTAGGGGCTCCCCTGGATCCCAAAAACGTCTATTTCCATACCGTTTTCCCACAATTCCCTGTCTGCGCATGCGCAGAATGGTGACAACGCCCGAGCCACTAGTCCAGTCAGATGCCCCCTCACATAGGCTTCACATTGATACCTCATACGACTCCATCGGACCATTAGTGGCTCCCCTAGACTCCAAAACGTCTATTTCCATACCCTTTGTCCACCGAGCATTCGCAGAATGACGCTATTTCAACCCCACACCCAGCCCGTCAGATGCCCCTTCACATATGCTTCACTTTAATACCTCACTCGACCCAATCGGACCATGCAACGTACTTGAAAACTGGGGACTACTTTTTCTCCGCGGAAGCAGGCCGCATCACCGCCAGACCGCATCACCGCCAGACCGCATCACCGCGGAATAAGCCGCTGCCACATTGGTAAAGTTTTTTACCAAATTCAAGATGGCGGCCAAACTCTGGCAGAGGTCACTTTCCAATCTCCAGCGCCAGCGCCTCAAGTTTAAGTGCAAAGAGATCAATGTTACCTATTTTCAGTAGACACTACTACTCGAGTCGTCTGTGCAACCGCGTCACTGAGAAGTAGTATCAGAGGACCCCTGTGTGAATGTGTGTGTCTGTTCCATTGGGATATAAACTTAGAATAGGTGCTCTACGACTATAAGGGGGAGAAAGGTGTGGAAGGGGTGCATGACACAAACACCATATGAGTAATTGTGCTACTTTCATCTGATTTTATCAAGATTTCCAAGTGTCTGGCTGTTCTATGGTATGATAGCCATAATATTCATCGCAAATGTGCTCACGGGATATTGTTATGGTAAGTTTGCATGAATGAGCACTTTTTGGACAATTTTAGTTGTTTCAACCCTTTCCAACTCTATTTCTTTGTTGGAGAGATGGTTCCGCGGGCAAATCTTTGATGTTATATATTGAAATAACGTAATTTATTACATTATTCATGCCTAATTTGTTATGGATCTACAGAAAAAGCAGCCAAGATTTTTTGGCCCATCCGATATTGGCCGTCGGGACATTTTAGTCCCAACAACTGAGTTGCTATGACAACCGCTGTTGCTCTCACCAAAAATCACATATTTTTTCTAGGTACTCCATTTGGTCCACGAAGGATTTCCGCGTACTCTACTTATTTCTTATAGCGGTAAACAAAGGGCTACACTGCATAAGAAGATCAGATCAAAACTGTTATTTCGAACTGAACAAAACGTTTGGTGAAATGTATCTGGAAGTCTGGAAATTATCTTTAATATTTAAATGTGATGGGATTTTTTTTCAAAATCAGTTCAATATTTACTGTTTATTCATCCGATCTCCAATGTTATAACATAGGTGTTACTGGAAATTGTATTGAATAGGTGTGCAATATGCTAACTTTTCTACCCTTAAGGGACCAGATAATTATCTATGTTCAGTAGGGATGTATAATATTTACTTAAATCCGTTGATGTGTTCACTTTCTTCAAAACTGTTTTGAGGTTGAGCAAAATATGACTAAAACCTGTCTTTTGGTGGGACCGGCTGTAAACCTTTACAGTTGCGTCTTCATCATTTTTCTTCGGAATTGCTGCCTTTTACGCATACAAGTTATTTTATTTCATAACAGATCATTATTCAATATTTTTTGCAATTTTTGCGGAGGAAATTACATAGTGTTTTCTAATATTCCGACTTGAAAATATTCCGACAAAAAACAAATGTTTACGATGTGACTTTTTGCATTCTCTAGTACGTCGTGACACCGATACAATTTGTGATACAGTTCAGCCCTCTAGGCCAAACTGTTCGTACCAGTCTGTACTTACCAGTTTGTTCATAAAATATAGAGTACGATTTTGTCTCTGAAATGTGTATTTATTATCATACAATTTTCAGAATATATTAAACTACGAATTATTTGACAATATACTTATACCCAAGCATGTTAAATGTTTAGAAACCCCGTTTCTTCTATATTCGGGTAAAACCTTGAATGAAAAATGACCAATTTCGCCATCAGTAGTCAAACTGGACTATCATGTCCGAAAAACGCAAAGTTTAGGTGAGTAAACCGAATAGGATCCCAACTCTGGGTTCTCGGATGTGGAAAGTAATAGAACCCAAACGTCGTGATATGAATGAAACATTGTTAAAAGCGACGTTAAATCATGCTCAGTCAATCATGTTGCATGATTGCACGTAAAAGGCATGTTGCACACCGATTTCTATTGCCGTCTTTTTGATCATGCCATTATTTATCAACAAAAATATTTTCTGCATTAAATACTGAACTTAATGGACCGTTCTCTTGAGGGTTAAAAACGCACCGAGAGACTCAGTTACCAGGCCCTTCAACGCTCTCACAAAATCAGATACCAGGTCCTTCAAAGCTCTGACAGAAACGGGTATCAGGACGTTCAACGCTCTGGCAGAACCAGGTACCAGGTACTTCAAAGCGTTGACAGAACCAGATACCAGGAACTTCAACACTCTGATATAACCAGGTACCAGGGCCTTAAACGCGCTGACAGAACCAGAAACCAGTCCCTTCAACTCTCTGACAGAAGGAGGTACCAGGCTCTTCAACGTGCTGACAAAACCAGGGGCCGGGTCCTTTAACGTTCTGAGATAATCAGGTACCAGGTCTTTCATCCTTAAGACAGAAGCAGGTATCAGGTCTTTCAACGCGCTGACAGAACCAGGTACCAGGCCGTTCAACGCGCTGTCAGAAGCAGGTACCTGGTCCTCCAACGTTCTGAGAGAACGAGGTACCAGGGCCTTCAATGCGCTGACAGAAGCATGTACTAGGCCCTTCATCGGTCTGAAAGAACCAGGAGCCTGGCCCTTCAAAGCTCTGAGACAGGGACCAGGTCCTTCAACGCGCTGATAAATGCATGTACCAGGCCATTTAGCGCTCTGAGAGACATAATTTTCAAGCCCTGATAGACCCGGGTACCAGGTCCTTCAACGCCCTGCTATAACCAGGTATCTGGTCCTTGAACGCTCTGGCAGAACGTGGTAGCAGACCCTTCAACGATCTGAGAGAAGCAGGTACCAGGTCCTTCAACGATCTGACAGAAGCATGCACCAGGCACTTTAACGCTCTGAGAGAACCAGGTACCGGGTCCTTCAACGCGCACACAGAAGCAGGTACATCGTCCTACAACGCTCTGGGAGGACGCGGTAGCAGGTTCTTCAACGCTCTGACAGAACCAGGTAGCAGGCCCTTCAGCGCTCTGACAGAACCAGGTGTCTGGTCCTTCAGCGGCCTAACAGAAGCAGGTACCTGTCACTGCAACGATCTGAGAGAACCAGGTAACTGTCACTTCAACGATCTGAGAGAACCAGGTACCAGGCCCTTCAACGCCCTGACAGAATCAGATACCCGCCCCTTGATCGGTCCGAGAGGACCAGGTAGCCGGTTCTTCATCGCGCTGACAGAAACATGTATCTGGTCCTTCATCGTTTTGACAGACCCAGGTACCTGGTCCTTCAACGTTCTGAGAGAACCAGGTACCAGGTCCTTCAATGCGCTATCAGAAGCATGTACCAGGTCCATCAACGCTCTGAGAGAACCAGGCACCAAACCCTTCAACGAAATGACAGAATCCGGTACCAGGTCCTTCAACGCACTGACAGAACCAGCTGCCTGGTCCTTCCACGCGCATGTTTAATAATGAATATTGCAACAATTTGCCTTTGTGAACTCCAAAAATAAGAAAAAAAGCATAAAACATACAAAGACTGATAGTGACAGACTGGAAGTCTAATCAGGGCATCCACTAATGTATTTGAAGAGATGTAGATCATTTCATTGCTGTATTTGGGATAGCTGTTTTGAAAGTTTTCGAAGTGCAAAAACAAAGACGAAAGATTGCAAAAACTGAAGTAACAAACTGAAAATCGTGTCAGTTTATCTCCGGGTGTATACGAAAATATGTAGAACATTTCATCGTTGCATGTTTGTGTAATCCCTGTTAATCAGCAAAGTTGAGATGACGGAAACATGGAATTGGACGGACGGACAAATGACAGGCACGACACACTGACGGACAGTGCATAATCCGCTGCATTCAAAGAGGGCATACACATATATACATACTCACCGTCATAAAGCAAACTTCGATCAAGTTATCAGGTACCATATTTCTGAGAACATAAATCAGAATATTTATATAACAGAAATACATGTGCGAAAAAATAATAAATGAAATGTTGCAGAATTTCTAATGTAATATTACAATCTCGAATCGAGTATATGCTCACTCATTAGTCAACTCACTGATGAAGAACATTTCGAAAACTCATGTGCAGCTGTAGCTTCCGATTCTGGACAGCGCCAACTTACTTTTGATAATTCTCCATCCTGTTTGTATATTTTTCCTAGTGAAAATAATCTCGATTTTATAAAGACTATACAGACAATGTAAATCATTCGCATCACACCTTTGCTATAAAATCGTTTATTCTGAGAGACAAAAAAAATCCTTACCTCAAAAGATCCATGAAGGCGTGTTCGGGTCGTGTGGATAATCCCTCAGTTTGTGACCCCTGTATTGACCCCGTGTCAATCCTCTCCCCTGGACGGATTGTCACTGCCAACGTCATTCCTAGAGTAGTCGCCAATACACCAGTAAACAGATAGTAGACCAAGGCCCGTAGACCGATCTTACCCGAGGACCGGATATCCATTTCTGCTGTACAGGTCACCAAACTGGAAACGACGATCGGAATTATTAACATCTCCATCAGTTGTATGAACAAATCTCCGGGAAACCGTAAATACATGATTTGGTTGTTGCTGAGATGGGGATCCTTTCTGCTCAACCCTGCGCCGATCCCTACACCGATTAACACGCCGAGTAACATCAACAAAAGCAGCAGGTTTGGTTTCAGAAACCTTATGATCCGTTTCCTCACCTCCGTCTTTTTACTCTCCTCTGTACTTCGCTCTTGTGTTTCCTTCGCGGTCCCCATTTCACACAATTGCTTTCTTCTACGTGAAGCACTGTTACAGACAAGGCAGTATGTATCCAGTTCGAGTTAGCGGTCTCTCTTCGGACAAAAAAAATGGCTTGTGAAACATGTGCATAACCACAAAGACGACCTACAATAAAGAAGCGTGCTAACTGAAGCGTTGTTTGCTGCGCAGCGACAGGGAATCAGCTCATGCCTGGTTAGGTCTGTACTACGAGTCTCGACAAGAAAACACTTCTTCCATACATGGATGGTATGTTGTACAGGTAATTCCCATACAATACAGCGTAAAACTCGTACGGTAACAGCCTCTGGGATACGTCATGGATGAGCGCGTGCGACGCAGGTGGTCAGTCACTTCGGTTGATACGTACTGCAGGCATGATGCGCTGCACCAACGTTCAGCAACTTGGTGTCGGTGATATTTTTAGTATAATACTGATTAAAGTATTGATTAAAAATATATGGGAAAAAGAATCCCATATTAACTTGAAATAATTTTGCAGTGACTATTACCTAATGTGTTCAACCAACTACTCTCAATTTTATTGTAATCCCAACACACCAGCATAGAGAAAGGACAGCTGACATCGCATATCGAGGTAAAGTTATTAATTCACGAGCAGGTGGATGCTTCAGTACAAAGTAACAAACCGTGCCGAGGATTTGTAAGTATAAAGAAGTAATATCTCCAGTGATACGGTCGTTCATAATCAAATCTACGTATGTCTCAACATCGACCATCATTTTCAACGGTCGACATTTGAACTTCAGAGATCGTGATATTTCAAGTGAGAAATAATAAGAGTATTGACGTACTAATATCTGTAGGACATTTTTAAATGAGATTATGTTTTGTATGTATTTACTTTCCTTCGGTGGTGAATCTTTGTACCCTATTTCCAAAGTCGTCCAGTTTAATCGTTCAAACGACCAGCAAGCAAACGGCTGGCGAGTTCTTGATGTCAGTGTGTGACCTGAAAACAGAGTAAAAACTTCACAGATTTGCCGCTATGCTGTTATAGAACAGCAAACAGAAAGTGCTGAATTTTAGATGCTTTATTCTTTATTGCATACGCTTATCACAAATTATAAAATCATAACTCTGTGGATGATATAAAGTCTATATAAAAAGTACAGTGTAGGCGTAACAATCAAATTTTCGCGTGGAACTATAGCAACACGAGTTGTTGCAACTTATCGGATAACTTTTGCGAATCCTTTTGCGTGATTTTCTGCTATGTTTTATAATATCTTTTATTGTTGATGTCTGAGTTATTGGGATTTACTTCGAGAAGATTCAACAGATCCTTGTTTCCTAGATTCTTAACTCTAATCTGATCATTATTTTCGTAGTCGAGGGTGCATTCGCTTTTTGAATAAGCTATTTGAAAGCTGCACGTAGACCTACACAATTATGTCTTATTCTATTTGAATTCAGTTTTTCGCTATAAAATTTACAATTGTCTTGAACTATGGATACCTTAAAATTGAAAATCTTCGAGTTGATTATCTTGAGTTGATTATCTTGCTTTATCTTGCTTAGTGTCTGGTATACACACCAGAGTTAAAATTTGCCCTTTGAGTTCGTGATTATATACTCCTCAAAATGGGTGTTTTTCTTGATCAGTATAGACAGCGACATTCCAGGATTATAAACATTTGGAAACTCTTAATATGCGACGGTTGTCCAATATGCAATTGTTCCATATGTTGCCAGAGCAAAGTTTGTCCGACGCCCGCTGCCAGTGATTTATGCATTTTACGTAATTGGATTACAAATGCTAGAATCAATTACACGTTTGATAGCAATGCAGCAAAGGTCATGGATTATGCAGTTATTTATATGCAAGTATTATTTACCCCTTTTCATATGCCTAGGCTAATTCGCTTCATATACCTTGTCTACATCAACAGAAACCCGACATCGGTACTATAAGTACTTTCATTTCACTGTTCGGGTTCGATTATCTTACCGAAATAAAAGTCTGGATTGAACCGAAACGAACCAAATATGTCATGATATTACATCGAAATATTATTTTCGTTCAAGGTGTTATATTTTAGATATATTAAAATATACAAGCTAGAATGTATACGAAATATCCCAAAATAACATCCCAATTTCAAGCGGCGGTTAATACTGTTTTACGTCACTTTTGACTCTGTGCGTCAACAATATGAAACGTTAGTATATTCGATGTACGAAACAGCTTTTTGTGCAGAATTAAAGAAATTATTTTTTATTACAACACATATAAGGGAAGTGGGAAGAGATGCCGACATACTGACTGCGTCACATGACTTCACAGAATAGTCCTCTGGTTAACCTATTCTAAAGCACATACCAAGAATCTAACGATTCGTGATATGTGTTGTATCTCAGGTACGCTTTGATTGTACCTGTTCATGTGGCAACTTGGATGATATGACCACACGGCCCCTAGCACCGGCATAAGCGGTATTAGATACAAATCTAGAGATTACCTAACGTAATGTTAGGGTAGCAACTTTCGGATTCACTTGTTGGAAGTCAGAGAACCATTGCTGCATTACCCTAACACAAGAATTAGGCTTGTCATGAAACAATTTCCTCAGAAACATAGATGTGCTTATGGACAAAAAGCAAACCTCCATCGTGTTATCGGGAAGCATATTTCTGAGAAGAAAGAAATCATTGAAAGAAACCCTACTGGAAGAAATGGTGATATCTTTATATCCAATATGTTCTGTCCAGAATCAGAGGTGTAAGAGATGTACTGTTTATTTTAGCTAGGTAGAATATATATAAATACACTGATGGCTCTAATGACGTCACAGTCTTGACATATTTCCGGATGATACTTTTTGGCCAAACAAATATACAAGAGTAAAACCTCACCTCAGAAGATCCATGAAGGCGATTATCGGGCAGAAGACTCGACGTAACCTTGGAGCCCCATTATATTTTTCACACCAATTATCTCCCCTGGCCTTACAGTCACCGCTAATATTATTCCCAGAGTAGCCGCCAGTACCATAGTAGTCAGATAGTAGACCGAGGCTCGAATACCGAGTTTTCCCGAGGAACGGATATCCATTTCTGCATGCTGTAGCTGTCACCAAACTGGACACGACGATTGGAATTATCAACATTTTCAGCAGTTGTATAAACACATCTGGAAAACGTAAATACAGAATCTGTTTGCTGTTTAACACCGGGTCCATTTTGTTCAACCAAGTACCGACCGCTACACCAAGGAATACGCCGAGAAGCCTCTGATGACCCTCTGATGAAGCACACGTCCAGATTTTATTGTCAAATTTATAATGGCGGCCATATGGCGTAATCTGAAAATCACATTTGTTGCTCGTATAAGGCATTATTCTTAGCTCATTATCCAAATATATCAAAACTGAGGGATTTCTAAGCATAGCTTAACATATTATGCCAATTGGGAATATACTTGCATATCCTTATGATCAACAAATGATTGTCAAGTTCAGAATGACGGCCATATGGGTAATCAAATAATCACACATCAAGGTATTGTGATTATATGGAGCTGAAAATAATTTCGCAAAGCCAAGCCTAATAACAAAACAGATCGATCTTTCCAATTATTTGCCTACTTTGTTTCTTTTCTGATAATCATCAGCCAGAAAAATAATTGAGGAATTCAAGATGGTGGACATATGGAGTCAGCCGAAACTTTTGTTAAACTTGGTAAATGTAATTCGTCCAATTCAAACGAATTATATTTAGATCGAAGCAAACATTTGCTAGAATTGAGGTGGTCATCTCAGATCGACAGACAACATAATGGTTACACGATGGTTACTATGCCTACCTTATACTACATACAACTAACTAAGCCTAGATACCCATTCGTAACAATTAGTACTTTGACTTTAATTCTAATAATAAGCGTGCCATCTATGACTACATGTGTACCTTAAACTCCTCACTACTTAACACTCATTCAGCAACAAACAGTTGAAATTATAGCCTATTTTTTTATCCATTTTGACTTCATTTGAACTCAAAAGTGACCCCAGAATGATCTTAATTTAACAATACACGTGATATCTATGTATACCATGAATCCTATACTACATACAACTAATTCAGCTTCGATACCCATTCATAACAATTATAGTGCGGTGCATATCAAGATATAACCAAATTTTTTAAATGATTTTTGACCTCAGTTGACCCCAAATGTGACTCCAAAGAAATTTTAAAATGCCCCAAGTCAGGGTGGTGTCCCCTCCTAATTTCATGATTCGTACCACACAAAGAAATTAGCATAGATATTTATTTGTAACAAAAAATACCATGAAAGATTTTTTAACGCGTTTCGATGTCCTGGGCTGGCGGTCTATGAACGGCAGAGAGATCTTGCTCGTTGAAATCAGCGCACTTGTTCTTGCAAAACTTTTTATGGCCGCCATTCGTCAAAAGACATTATTAAAATATAATTTGTACATGAGTTGAAGCGGGTTACTTATATTCGGAGATTTGATAGGCTTGCCCATTTTTATAACACAAAGAATAATCGAAATAATAATTCCAGTAAATATCGCTCTCTTTCTTCGGTGCGTGCAGCTGGCGTGCTGTGGTCTATTCATCGACACTGTCACCGTATTTTATATGTAGTCTTACGCGGTTAAAAAAAAGGAGACAAATGATTGCGCAATACACATATTTATAAGCCCGTGTGGGAAAACTCATCTAAAATATAACATATTGTCCTACTTCACGGTACACTTTCTATCACGGTACATAGATAAGATAAGATAAGATTTATTGACGTAAAATTATACCCGCAGGGGGTTAAAAAAACGTGAATAGAAACAGTTTCAGACATATACATGTAGAAGACAGACACGGATGACGGACAATACAAAACAATATACAGGACAAATTTACATTAAAATGTGCACAATAAGCGCTCACAAATCTATGGGACTGGCAAACAGTGACCTGGGGACTGGTAGTCTTCAATGCACAGCCACGTTTAAATAGGGTAGGCCCTATATTGTATGCTATATAAGAAATTTTTTTAACCATCTATTAACTGGAAACAGTCGTAAACAAAATGGGCTACATATTTAGCAATTTGTGGATTAGTGCAGGACAACATCTCCACAAACATGTCATCAGTGCACATAGATTTATCGCTTATTAAGTTCGCCAATTCAGCCATTAGTTTTGCCCGACGCTCAGAAAATTTGCAGCAGCTAAGAAGGAAGTGTTTTTCATCCTCTAACACACCACATGTATTACAGAGTCTATTACTTCGTGGGGTTTTAGAGTATCTACCTGTCTCAATTTCCAATCTATGGGCACATATGTGCAACATTCTCTTTGCAGATGAAGACTGAAGAGCGTACCGGAGTCACGAATGTTGAAAACGATCTTTCTCTTGTTAATATATCCAATTTATCCTCGACGGAGACCTTATATAACCTGTCCACACAGCTTGGTAAGGAAAGGTCATAATGCGATTATCAGAGTTCCAAGCAAGTATGGCTGGAAGTCGATTATGATTGTTATATTAGTATTACTATCTGTTCCATTTCTTGGACATCGCTGGACTTCATACACTGACTGGGACATATGGGATCTACCTTTTACCCCCAAATGAATCCTACTGGTCAATATTCTTGATGGACATCTTAAGTACATTAGAAAACACTAAAACAATTCTTGTTCGATACCGCTGAACCGATCAACAAAACACTTGGCATACATCTTCGATGGTTTGGGCCGTTGGAGGGGATTCGTATACAAGGAAAAATGGGCAGGTATATATAAAAGACGTCGATCAAAAACATTGAAATACATGTATCGGAGCCGTAAAATATCTCCGTGATTTACAGTGGTGACCATTAAAGTTGAAATCTCACAGAACGATAATGGATGATGTGCAGGCATGAAAATATCGTTTTGTTTTCCGATTGGTTCAATGATTTGACGGCCATATTGGATGACGCCATTTTTTTCACGTTTCGCAACTTGTATCTAATTCAGCTTAACCCAGGGCTAGGGGCCGTAGGAACCCATGTACTTCAAGATGCACATGATGTTCATATGAAAGGTCACAACCAAAGCATGACTGAGATCAACCATTCTCAAGATATTTACAACGAAAATCATACAGAACAAGAATACTGATCAGCGATACGGATTTAACATTTTTGGAACATCATGATGTCTTGCCGGAAACTAGCGTTTATGTTATGTATGACAGTTTTTATTATTTGGTGCTAATTCTGTTATATGAATTAGATCTTTGGATTAGGGACGTGGAAATTCTTTAATGGTCGACGGCTAACATATCTCCATCGCAAAAACTGATACGTATAGTATTTTCTACGATTTCATCCATAGCAACTGAATGTGGAAACACTTGATTCTGAATGTGCACCTTCTAACTAGTCCCACGCTCTCTCGAGAAAGCAACCAGTGGGCTATCGCCAATTTCTTCCATTTTGAGATTTGTTGTGAGAGCACTGTTGTTCTTTCTCTCACACATAATCGGCCACGTGGTCCAGTCATTCCAATAAATAATTTCTACACTTTCTGGAATGATTACAATGAGTTGTTTTATGTTAGAAATGTATCACCATTAAATATTATTGTCAGCATATATCTTCACTAAGCGTCTAGTCCGCCATTCAATATTCAGACGTCATCCATTAAGGAATTTCCGCGTCCATAATCCAAAGACCTAATTCATATAATAACATCAGCACCAAATTAATAGGATAAATCATAGTATACATAAAACTAGTCTAATTTCCTGCAAGACAGAAGCGGTCAACGGTTTTCAATGATGCCAGCAAGACATCATGATGTTCCAAAAATATCAAATCCGTATCGTTGATCAGTATTCTTAATCCATATGATATACGTTGTAAAATCGTCCTCCAGAGTATGATATATCTCAGTCACGCTTTGATTGTGGCTGTTCATATGAAGACTATGAGGATCTTGAAATGCGTAGGTTCATACGGCCCCTAGCCCCGGGTTAAGCGGAATTAGACACAAGTTACGAAACGTACCGCCATAGATCTTGCAAGCTACGCTCGTATTTGGCTATCAGCATGCGATATGTATCGCCAAATGTGAGAAACTTCGAGTGGAGGCGCTTGATGATATAGCCCTGTTTTACAAGTGTGATCATGAAGGGAATCTTGATAGTTATTTGCTGCACATAGTATTCATAGAAGCGTCTGTCACGATGTGTTTTAATTCATGTTGTTGTTGTAATGTAAGTCCTCAAATCATCGTTCGTATCAGTGAATTGCGAGATATAAAAATGCATTTCATCAGGAAAATAATACATAGAAATAAACAGTTGACTGTACACCAAAGTCAAGTGGGCCTGTAATATTCACTGAATTGAACTATGAATTAAGAGATAATGACTTTAGTGATTTTAATTTCCTGCTTTTGAAGGATCGTGCACACGTTGACTGACTGAACGATTTACATAAAATTAGAAATACATAAATATCAATATGTTGCATACCACGTGCAACAGTTTAACCAGAAAACTTGGAGAAAAAAATGTTTTATTCATTTTTATATCCGTCAGTGTGAAACTGTTGTTGTTGCAAATTAATGTCACTGTTGAAAATGTTTTAATGATTTGAAAGTAGCAGATCAAAGCAACCTGAAACTACAGGTCACACTTATATGATAATATACAAAACCGGTGGAAATTTCAATAAAAAAGATGCTTAAAAACATTTGTGAAATTTGCCAACGGTACAAAAGATCCTATTTTTGGTCAAGATTTTCTTTAAAATTTCATTTCAAAATATCCAGTTTTTATCAAATATTATTTCACATCATCCATGTAACCATTATTTAAAGGGAACGTAAACTCTGGTGAACCGTGCATGGCCAGTTAAAGCTTTTTCCTCATAGAATCCAAATCGTGTATCAGATATTTTTTTACAATTTTTTCAAAACAGTACTAAACGTTTTAACTTCGTTACACTGGAACAACATAGAGGCCTCCATGTTTGAAGAATCGTGACGTCAGCGGACACTAGTTCTTCTGCCTCCGGAGGTAAAAACGCGTCATTTGGCAGAGGTGCAGTATTCGAGCCATTCGAGACCGTAGCTTACAAACATGAACGAGGATGATAGTGCGACGTGTCGGGATTACCTGGTACATTGTGACAGCCAAATGCAGAGCAGCCCGGCATCGTAGAATATCTGCTAGAATCAGGCCGTATTCTACATGTACATCAAAGCTAATCTATAACATTGCCTCTGCATGAAAGGGACCATATGCGGCCATGTTATCTCGACGCAGAGAATGTCCGATGACGTAGGAGATTATCGGCACAACTGAATTTCACGCTTTCCCATTGGATGAAAATCCTGCCCAAAATAAACATGGCGGCGCCCCCAAGAAATTCCAAATCACGGTATTTTCTATGTTTGCGTCTGTCTCATTCGTTGGAAAAAAATAAGAAAAAATATTTGTCACGATTTTTTAAATCTATTTAATCCCTTTAAAGGGAACGTAAACTCTGCGGTAAAACACCGCGGGAATTATACAAGAGTCCATAGGGTTCGTATGATAAAACTTTCCTCAACTTGGAACTGCAGCAATACATTCATTATGTTTTCCCTCTATAATATTGTCCCCCAAAGGCCAAAATGGGGAATATAGTATTGGGGTCCGTCCGTGTGTCCGGAGAATAACTTCCGAAAAACTGAACTGATCCTTTTCAAATTTGGTATGTGAGGACATCACCTCAAGATCTCTCCTGGGCTTGTTTTTAACGGTGATCCGCCTTTACGTGGTGCCACCTGGGGCCAAGTTAAAATTTCATTTCTGGACAGTAACTTTTGGAAACCTGAACGGATTATTTTCAATTTGGTATGTGGATAACTTGCCACATGATCTCGCTCGCATGAGTGCCATAATACGAGAGTGCTCACAGTTCCTATTACCCTGGACACTAGATTTCCATACTGGGTACTGAATCTTAAGGCTCCAAGCCAAATCAGTAGTTTCAACATCGGGGGACTTCAAACGCTCCGGTTTTCATTAGAATTTATTGTGAACTACCAAATTAATTAATGAAGTAAATTATTAAATTATTGTACTTTGTACGTTTCACCCTGTTATGACTGACAAAGGTAAATAAAGCATTACACATAACACAATATTATACACATGACCCAATTTTGTGAAATAGGAAAACCTATTTATTTCTACACATCACAGTCAAACATCAAAGCAATAAAATGCACACAGATAACCACAGCCTTTCGAAGTCCTCGAATTCTAGTTATTATTATTATTATTATTATTATTATTATTATTAAATCAAACTATTTGATGGAATTTCTGTATGCAAGGCCGGTTAGACATAAATACATATAATGGCTCATCATCTTCACCAGCCAAGTCAACTACATCGCGAAACTCTCTACGCTGCCTTGACATTCTTGGCTGGTTGCAGAGGAATACTGTTCTGCGCCACCTAGTGGAAGTTTTAACGGCGAGAGACTTTTTGCCACCAGGAGTTGTTTCCCTTCAATCTCAAGTCGGCACACACGTGAGGCGATTCGTTATCGTTCAACCTTGCAGCGTGTCCCAAAATCTGATTCAATTGATCAGAAACGCCGAAAGTGGCCGTGAAAGTGCTCTTCCTGTATCTTTTCGGTAGAATTTCCCCGCACACTCGACACAACTCATCCTTAGTGGGGGGCCGTCATCTGGGGAAACAAACTACTACGTAACGCGCATTCTGATTGGATGCAGCACGCCGTCTCTGCATCCAATCATCAATGAGGATTAACGTTCCAATTTTACCAGAGAAGTATGCCAAGGCAATGTACAGAGCAACGTGATGTACGTCGACTTGGCTAGAGAAGATGATGGCTCATAGGCTGTAGTTTCTGATTAGAATTTAAAAAGATGGTTATGATATATTTAAGAATAAATTATTATACAACAGTTACAAACATCAAAGACTATTTCGATGGTGGTTTGTGACCTAGATAGCTCGGTCAGGGCGGTTTATATTCCAAGCATCGAGTTGAAATTCGTCAGGACCGAGTGCTAGGGGCCGTGTGGTCATATCATCCAAGTTGCCACATGAACAGGTACAATAAAAGCGTACCTGAGATACAACACATATCACGAATCGTTAGATTCTTGGTATGTGCTTTAGAATAGGTTAACCAGAGGACTGTTCTGTGAAGTCATGTGACGCAGTCAGTATGTCGGCACCTCTTCCCACTTCCCTATATGTGTTGTAATTTTTTCCTGTATATGGCGAGATTCTGCTGGTGGACGTTTCGTCCCCGAGGCCCGCCCCCTGTACAGACCTTTTGGTCTTTGATATGTTGGCACTTGTGGGAAGTTGATGCTGGGTCGACATCGGGTCTTACAGACTAGTCTTTTGTGTTAAATGCCGTCATTTACATCTGACGACGATACAGCTCACCAATCTCCAATGTACGAGTTGTCACAGCGAAACAGCTCACCAATTACCAGTATACGAGTTGTCAGAGCATTTCCATTATAGCTCTCTAGATTTGTATCTAATACCGCTTATGCCGGTGCTAGGGCCGTGTGGTCATATCATCCAAGTTGCCACATGAACAGGTACAATAAAAGCGTACTTGAGATACAACACATATCACGAATCGTTAGATTCTTGGTATGTGCTTCAGAATAGGTTAACCAGAAGACTGTTCTGTGAAGTCATGTGACGCAGTCAGTATGTCGGCACCTCTTCCCACTTCCCTTATATGTGTTGTAATTTTTCCTGTATATGGCGAGATTCTGCTGGTGGACGTTTCGTCCCCGAGGCCCGCCCCCTGTACAGACCTTTTGGTCTTTGATATATGTTGGCACTCGTGGGAAGTTGATGCTGGGTCGACATCGGGCATTACAGACTAGTCTTTTGTGTTAAATGCCGTCATTTACATCTGACGATGATACAGCTCACCAATCTCCAATGTACGAGTTGTTACAGCGAAACAGCTCTCCAATTACCAGTATACGAGTTGTCAGAGCATTTCCATCATAGCTCTCTAGATTTGTATCTAATACCGCTTATGCCGGTGCTAGGGGCCGTGTGGTCATGTCATCCAAGTTGCCACATGAACAGGTACAATAAAAAGCGTACCTGAGATACAACACATATCACGAATCGTTAGATTCTTGGTATGTGCTTTAGAATAGGTTAACCAGAAGACTATTCTGTGAAGTCATGTGACGCAGTCAGTATGTCGGCACCTCTTCCCACTTCCCTTATATGTGTTGTAATTCAAATAAAATACTGGTTTAATACATAGTTTTAAAGTTTCAGTCTACTGCCGCGAGGACTTACGTAGAGTGAGTCTGATTCGCATGCAATTAGCTTTGTCTCTCATTGACAGAAATGGTATTGGTGGAGCACGATTGCTCAAGACGTGAGGAATAATCAATTTATAGTGACGCCCACATGCCTGAATTCATTTGGTTTGTAGGGCACATTTTACATTCATGGGATGTGTAAAACTTCAAACTTTCAAACACTTGCCCTGTATTCCATTGAAAACTATATGATCATTAGCCTAGACGTTACTCGCAGTGCCGTACGTGGCGATGCTAGCTTCGTTCAATTTGCGGCTGTTTATCTCCTCATCTTGGCTGATTTTCAAATATTCGAGCGCTTTGCTAGGTTACGTTTCCCTATTTTGCCATATGGGCACACTGAAATTCGTGGCATATGTCATGTACTTGATTTATGTGTGGAGTTAGTGTGTTGTTGACATTAAACATGCCATCTCCTGATGAGCCTTCCAAACATATACGCTATATATTATATGTAGCGGAAATAAATACAGCAAAAACTGTGTACGGCAAATTAATAAAAAGCAGTATCGATATGGCATTGGCTTATATGATCTTGGATTACAGGCCTCGGGTTCCAAAAATATCAAATCCGTATCGCCGATCAATATTCTTAATCCATATGATACTCGTTGTAAAGTCGTCATCTAGAGAATGATGTATCTCAGTCACGCTTTGATTGTGACTGTTCCTATGAGCACCATGAGGATCGTGAAGTACATGGGTTCATACGTAATTAGACAGAAGTTACGAAACGTAACGCCATAAATCTTGCACGCTACGCTATCAGCGTGCGCTATGTATGGTCAAATCTGAGAAACTTTGAGTGGAGGCGCTTGGTGGTTTTATAGCCCTGTTTTTTAAGATTCTGTAAAAATGTTTTGTGACGTTGATTAAAATCGTCACATTTAAAACAAGATCTAGCAAATGCTACTAGGCGAGATATGTATACGCCATATGCAGGTCCCACTGGAATATTACTGTCCAGAAAGGGACAGTTTCAGTATATCGAAATTGTAATCATCTCTTTTGTCATAAAGTCGGCGAGAGAGAAGGCCCCCGTTTCATTTTTATAGAGATATAGGTCTAAATATGATGTCCCAGTAAAGCTATCTGTAGTTTCCTTCAATCCAGTGAAGGCGGATATATAAATCCTTTACTGCTTCATTTATATAGCGATTATCCACAGCGAGAAGATCGTCTATATAGCGTTTGGTGAATGAGAAAGGCTTTTTGTACCTGTATATGGCGAGATTCTGCTGGTGGATGTTTCGTCCCCGATGCCCGCCCCCTATACAGACTTTTTGGTCTTTGATATATGTTGGCATTTGCGGGAAGTTGATGCTGGGTCGACATCGGGCCTTACAGTCTAGTCTTTTGTGTTAAATACCGTCATTTTCATTTGACGACGATACAACTCACCAATCCCCAGTGTACGAGTTGTCACAGCGAAACAGCTCACCAATTACCAATATTCGAGTTGTCAGAGCATTTCCATCATAGCTCTCTAGATTTGTATCTAATACAAGCGTCTAGTCCGTCATTCATAATTCAGCCGTCGTCCATTAAAGAATATCCGCGTCCATAATCCAAAGACCTATTCCATATCCATATAACAGTATTAGCACCAAATTCAAAAAAGACAATCACAGTATACATAAACATAGGCTAGTTTTCAGCAAGAGAGAAGCGGTCAACAGTTTTCAATGATGCCGACAAGACATCATGATGTTCCAAAAATATAAAATCCGTATCGCTGATCAGTATTCCTAATCCATAATGATGAAGTTGATGCTGAGTCGACATCGGGCGTTATAGACTAGTCTTTTGTGTGAAATACCGTCATTTCATCTGACGACGATACAACTCACCAATCCCCAGTGTACGAGTTGTCACAGCGAAACAGCTCACCAATTACCAATATTCGATTTGTCAGAGCATTTCCATCATAGCTTTCTAGATCTGTATCTAATACCGCTTATGCCGGTGCTAGGGGTCGTGTGGTCATATCATCCAAGTTGCCACATGAACAGGTACAATAAAAGCGTGCATGAGATACAACATATATCACGAATCGTTAGATCCTTGGTATGTGCTTTAGAATAGGTTAACCGGAAGACTATACTGTGAAGTCATGTGGCTCTGCCAGTATGTCGGCACCTCTTCCCACTTCCCTTATATGTGTTGTAATTTGAATTGATCGGTTTTTTAAATCGTTTGCATATAATCATATTCATAAGAGAACAGATATAGGTCAGCCAACAGGGGTGCACAATTAGTACTCATTGGAATACCTATATGTTGTTGATATATTGTGTTGCCAAATTTCACATAAATATTTTTGATGAGAAATTCAAGCAGCTCTATAAACAAAGAAACATCCCATGAATGATATCTCTTGTGTGCAGTAGAGCTAAAGTATGCTTTATGGCTTCTGACATTAATATATCTACGATCAGTTTTGTGAACACAGATACTCAAAATGAACTGAGGCGGTCAATACGGTCCTGGCTAGGCACACCGTGTAGTCCACGAGGAAGACGAGCCCACCTTGCACCCCATTGAAAATATATGATACGATAAACTGGGATTAGGATAACTTCTTTGTTGGATATTGCATGGATGCCGAATTGGAGGTGTGTGGTGACTGCAAAGACGACTCTGATAGGTACCAACGTTGGGTTCCACTTCAGGACAAGTGTGATTGGAGGATATAAATATGTTTCCATGGTAATGACATTATTCAATGCAAAAGTTGAAGTGACCCATTCAAGTTCAAATTCAAGTATTTATTGCACAAACACCATAAGAGATAGAGTACAAATTAAATCGAACAATTAACTAGAGTAACAATAGTATGTAGTACATTTGACACCCCGAGTGGGTGAAGGATAAACAGTCAAACATTAACCCAGACTGCATGGATATATTGAAGATGGAATAGTACTTTTGCGAAATATTATGATAAAATATTGCAAGAACGCGTGTAAATAATATAATGATGCACCAAGACCTGTACGTAGTGCAATGCATACAATGCATAAATTAGCGTTGATTATACCATTCATAAAGAGTAGGTACAACTACCTTGGTTAAAGCAGCACAAGACATAATCATGGCAAACTTGTTAGTATCATTCATAGTATTGAACTCAATAAAGCGAGCAGATATTCTTTGAAATAGAGAGATCCTATCTGAATTAAATCGGTTAGATGATAAAACAAAATGCTTCTCATCTTCAACTACCATGCACACCTCACACACACGTTGATGAATTGGGGTATTATGTTTGGTGCGCCTACCCCTTTGTGACTATCCTACACCCATTCGTACACTAGAAAGTGATCAAAGAAAGTGGTGTATTTCTTTTGTCTATTGTTTCCACAATGTTATTTATAAAGCGTCAAAACTGTATAGATAACTCGATTGGTCTTTGAAGAAGATTTTAGAGCCATTTCAATGGTATGGAATCTCGAATGTAGTCAGCAGACAGACCGTTCTGATTAGTTATGCAAACTTCAAAAATTAATGCGAAATTGTGAGACGGCATTGACCTTAGAAAGTTCACCAAATAATGTCTTGAGGTGCAACATTCAGATTCTCAAAATCCATATTGAGTCCCAGTTTATCGCATGTTAACATACATTTTCTGAAACCGAACATTTCAAGGTATCAGAAAAATATAGATTCGTTGTTGGTGTGGTTATGTTGGGTACAAGGTGGGCCCTTCTTGTTCATGGACTAGAGGGTATATGCAGTGTTTAATAAGAGGAGTGAGCAGGAGTGATTTGTACTCTCTCGTCCCAGTTTGCACATCCTACAAATCTGTCAGATTTATCAAGGCAGATATAGGAAGTGCACTACTTGATTTAGAAAAGTGGTGTCTATATTGTTTGATTATATGATCTCGAGTGAAGAGGCACAACGAGGAGACTACTGGGATATCTGACTGAGAAAATCATGGGGAGAGATAATGGGTGAAATTACTGGTATCTATATGGCATTGTATTATATGATTCTGAGTGAATAGGTACACGGAGGGGAAATATCGAGATTATTTTTGATTGCAGAAAATGGAGAAAATACTGGGTGTACTTTAGTGGTGTATATAATATATAATGACATTGTACAATATGGTTACAGGTGAATAGACGTGACGAGAAATACTAGGATATTTGATTGAAGAAGACAAGGGCAAATTCGGGGCGAATTACTGGTATCTGTATAAGAGAGTTGGCCAGACGATTTTTAGTCAATAGGCTTGAGTTAAGTGACATAAAGAGAAGAACTACTGGAAAATTTGATTGAGGAACATGCGGAAAAATACTGGCGACGTTACTGGTGTCTATATGGCATTTGAATATATGACATTGCGTTAATAGAAAAACTGAGGAGACATACTGTACAGGCATATTTGCCTGCGAAAATTAAGGAGAATATATATACTGGCTGAAATTACTGGTGTCTATATGACTTGATTATATGGTCGTGGGGGTATAGGCACAATGAAAGAACACTGGGATATATGACCGAGAAAAGTCAGGGGAAATACTGGGTGCAATTAGACTTACATGACCTTTGGCACCCTCGCAATCTAATAGTTCATTAATCAGTATAGAGATACCCCTGGATTGCCAGGATCTATTCTCAAGGTGCCATAGCATACACATTCATTGCACCATGAGAGTACTCGTATGGTTTTGTGGTACAAAATAGAACAGCTATTATTAGCATCTTATAAATGGGGGATTTACTACAATTGCCATTTTGAGAACGGGCCATTGGGTGTTCTGTAATATTCTGGGTCGTTATCTCTTCACATAAATTCAGATAGAAATAAATATATTAGTGTGATGAAAGCCGATGGTGTATATCATTACTAACCAGTCTAATATCATAGTAGAGTTGGCAATATAATTCAATAGTCAGAGTGAATGACAGAATGAAGTCTCTGCAGTGCCATACATGTATCTAGATAGTATAGAGTATATTTGCCCATGTAGCGGGCACTTTCACCTGTAGTAGTTTGTATGGCCAGCGAGCTTTCCCCGAGTTTTTCGTCCAGAAAGATATATTAATACAAAGAACAATCTTGCGAACATATATGTTTTGTGATTTAGAAACGATTTGAGGTCAAGGTCACCCTTTAAGGTCATTTTGGGGAGAAATTCGCCATTATCAGTAGTTTTGGGGCAAGATATATAAACTGCCTCATTCTATTGGTTTCCAGGGTTGAGTAACCCGAATCTGGCCTTATTTTGGCGATTCGAGGCAATATTTAATTTGAGAGTCGCGATAGAGGTCATCCGAACCAGAGGTCAATTGTAGGTATAACACCAAAAGAACCACAAATAATACCATAGAGGTTTGTGGCATTCTCCGATTCTGATCTTATTTTGAAGATTTGAGGTCACCTCATTTTGGGGTCAAAGGTCAAAGATCAACAGTTACCACTAAGAACAATCGAACGAAGATTATTCAGGAACAAATTATATTAAAATACTTCGGAGATGACATCTGCCGCTATGTGTATTTAAATGTTCGAAATACAATACAAAGACCGCTTTAGCAACAATATACCAAAGATTATTAGTACCTATACCTTCTGGCTTGCGCTCTCAAGAAACTGTGAAGTTGGGTCGCACCCAGTAAGGCTGTGGAAGAGGGGTAGTGCCAAGGATTTGACGGACCGAGATCGGAACAAATGGTATGGACTGGAATGTTACAATATTGTTTTCCAGTACCGAAGTCCACAAAGAGTTCCGATAGACCGAGGGTCTCCAAAGACCGGACATCGCTGTCCATCGTGCGAACATAGGCTGTTGTATGACCCTCCTCCGTGGCATGTGCTAGATGCAGGAGGACCCTGGTGTCCGCCTCGGAATGGTTGCACGGACTCAAAACGGTTACACAGAAGGAGCTTTCCGCTCATGTCAGTCTTAGAGATCTGTGTGCTGATGAATGAGAACGGCTCCTTTTTGTTAACATTTTTAAGAAGCCGCTGATCCATTCATACTTCGGGATTTTAGGGGTTCAGGAAAAAGTATTGTGGCATTCCAGTCCAAACCATCTGTTCCGATCTTGGTCCGTCAAAGTTCGTGGCACTACCTCTCTTTCACAGCTTAACGGGGTGCAAGACCACTTCACAGTTTCTTGGATACATGTGGCAAAAAGACCGCCTGGGCAGCCTGTACAAGCATATCGGGCCCCACCGACACACTAGTGGCTCTCACGCATGATCCTGACACTCTCGAGTCCGTGCATATGGAGCTTATAGAACGCTTCATCGTACTAATGTACAGCAGGGGATGTGGTGCAGCCGGTGTCAATGAGGCCAAGCATCACCTCTTCTCTACTGCAACCAGATCGCTGGAAAACATCCCACCTCCCAAGCCGCGCTTTTGCAGCATGTGAAGCGAGTGCTGCTGCAAGCGAGTTTCTAATGGAGTCGCTTCACTCCAGCAGGAAATTCCTGACTTCAGTAAGTGGAGCTGGCACAAAGATTGCACCAGTACATGGCAACCGCTATGGACCACTCTCAGCGACACTTCTATGACATATGCCATTCTCATGCACTGCGACTGACTCAAGGCATGCACGGGAAGGTGCAAATGCAACTGTGCCGATGTCCGATGCACGACCCTCTGCAAATGCGAAGGCGGGTGCGTTAATAACGAGGGCGGTGATGACAAGTATTATTTATTGCTGGCATCATAGAGTGCAAGCCAGAAGGCATAGGTAGTAAAAGTAATCATTGGTATGTACTGTTGCTTAAGCGGTCTTTGTTTTGTATTTTGAAAATTTAAATGGACGTAGCGGCATAGTTATAGCATTTTGTCAGCAGATGTCATATCCGAAGTATTTTAGTAACATTTGTTCCTGAATAATCTTGTTTCGATTGTTTTTAGTAGCAACTGTTGATCTTTGGCCTTTAATTCTCAAATGAGGTGACCATGACCTCAAATCGTCAAAATAAGGTCAGAATCTAATTCTCCGATGCCACAAAGCCCTATGGTATTATTTGTGATTCTAGCCCTTTTGGTGTTTCCTATAATTGACCTCCGGTTGATCTCTGTTTCGGGTGACCTCTGTCGTGACCCTCACATGCAATATTGCCTCAAATTGTCAAAATATGGCCAGATTCGGGTTACTCAACCCTGAAAATCGATAAATTGAGTTAGTTTGTATATCTCGACTAAGAGCCACTAAAAATGACGAATTCGGCCCCAAAATGACCTTTAGGGTGACCTTGACCTCAAATCGTTGAAATAAGATCAGAATCAGATTCCCCGACACCGATAGCCACTAAAAAGTTGTATTATTCATGATTCTAGCCATTTTGTTGTTTTAAATACGATTGACCTCTAACCCGAGTGGCGGCCATAATGAATTTCGCCAATATGGCGGCTCCAGGGGGCGACTACCATGGCGCCCGTCAAAAATCGAAAAGGTATTGTATGGGCGACATATGGGCCAAATTTGGTGCTTTTGGAAGAATCTGAACCAAACAGTCCCTTTTATGCCCTAACATCCCGGACTAATAACCGATTTTGTCCAAATAACTGTTCATTGGTTTTCGATTGGCGAAGACAGTACTGGTTGGAAAGGTCTCCTTAGTTACCAACCACCTACTCATCTGTCACACATTGGATCCCAGGAAATTTATACCGTCTGTCATTGCCAAGAAGTTAGGGCTACGTTACCAACACAATTTTTCATTCATGGACAGATATTGCTGACAATGCAGAAATACATCGGTAACAAGCTCGGTTACTGAACGTTTATATACGAGTTGGTAACTGTGCAGTAATCGTATTTTTCGAGTCAAATTCTCTTTACCGCCCTATCTCAAGAATATCCAATTGAATTTACACCGGAACAATAACTACCGTAAAATGGGGGTACTTCGTCATCCAAGAGTAACTTGGTCATTATGTTGACCATCTTATATGAATCGATTTCCTGGCCCGTTGGCCGAATATCTCTTCTGTCTCTAATGCAACATGCAACATTGCATGACATAAATTAGACAGATTTCCACATATGCTGCATAAACACACCCTAAATTTGAGGTCTGGTCGATATAACTGGATACAGAAGTAATGCCATAAAGCGGGTGAATGCAGCAGTAGCTAGATAAGGGAAATCTATTCGGCCGTCAATGAGAATAATCCATTGCAGAATACTTCAAGTGATAAACACATACCGTTCAATCGAGAGTTTTGGTGGTTGGGATTGCCTGGGGGTGGAGAATCGACAAGCTAAGCGGTTCGCGATAATACTCTTGAAAATCAGGAAAGCTGCCGTATATAAAGAAAACAAAAACGGTGTTACGTGTTTCACCCTTTTATTGTTGCGTTTGCGTATCTAATATCGTTTTATTCATGATCGTTACATTTTATGGGAAAAACAATCGGTATATTTCTGGCGCACATTTTAGTACCACCAAAATCATCTTTTTCTGAATATCTCCAACGCTATCAATATCGTAATAGGGGCGTGTATATATAGCAATGAATATAAGGACTGTAACCATACGATATTCATGTATACATATGATTGTTAGTTTCTGCAATAGTCGGAAAATTCGGAGACACATACATAACGAGGTACAGTTCATATTCATTCGCTCTCGACGGTTCACCTTTCTCGGTTATATCACCTTCTTTATGGGCGCAATTGTTAAGAAATAAACATTGTCGCCTCTTAATAGCCTGTCTGAGAGCTTCTTCGTAGTCCATATCGTATATAGTTCAGATACGCCTCGCCGTTTTCATAATTCCTTATGAATGTACACTGGGAGAATAACTGAAGTTTCCAATTTCAGAAACTCACCGTAAACCTATTGAAAACTGTAGCGACACGGTTTTCAAGCCAATTTTCAAAAAGATTTCCAGTATTTTCACGCAGTGATAATCGTTTCGCAGCGAGTGCCATTTCATCGCTTCATTGTTGCACATTCGATGCAATCTCTTTCCATCGCGGGAGTACGGTTCGCTCAAATACGATCCGCTTGCTCTTCTGAATAACATTACGGTATTCTTCCGTAAAGTGTTTGGCAATCAGCTCTTCCCAGACATCAGGGCTGACGAATCCTCATATAATCCCTCTCCAACTTCCTCGTGGGGGGTCTGAGTCGCAGCCGGTTGGCGTCAATTAGTCTATCCTTATCCCTTAATATACTGGTGATCAGTGTGTTCTCAGGTAGCCGTAGGGTCTATTGAATGCTTCGTCAAAAGTTTGCATGAAATAATCGGCATTTCGAGGATGTATTCTCTTTCCGAATACTCGCATTAGTTCTATGTCTATAGGATTGCTGAACAGCACAAAGTACTGGCAGTTCAAGGCGATATCGCTGGACGCCTTACCTTGAAAGAAGTTGAATAGAGCACGGATATATTCACGTGATTCTAACCCGTTTTTACATATATCGGCGATTTTTTATTTCTGTTTTACAAATCCCATCAAGTCGTCCAACACCAAGTTGGTCTGGGCGTATTTGAAGTGCGCCTCGTCAATGTCGAGGGGTTGTCGGGAACGGAGGTCGCGTTTTCCAGTCCTGTATTCTCGTAGGCGGTTTGCCATTGACTATTACACCATACGAAACTCGTCGGTGAAGGGTTGATGCGTCCGACTCTTCCAAAATTGACAGCACTGCCCGTCAGCCCGCTTACACTCAGCGATATAAATATAACTAGTCAATTATGCATTATACTCCTCCTCCTGAAATTGTCTGGTTGATGCAGCTACGCGTATGATTAAAAAAATTGTCCTCCCTTTGCCAATTTGATGCGCAACGTGCATCAGAAGTGGTTTGGTGGATGGGTACGACGTTTTCTTCGTAACCTGGCGAACTCTGATTGGAATTGTTGAGAAGGTACCGTTAGACAAAATTTTGTAAGGAGTGAGTCGAAGGGAATAACGCTAACGTTGTTGCATTTAAGTCTGGAATTTCGGGGTTTATCAGAGAGGTTAGGAGAACATTTCCCGTCTTTAATAAGGATTCCATGTGTTACGCGTTCGGGCATCCTTTTGATAGCACGTTCAGCGGATGACCAGCCTCGTCTTGTCAGACAAAACGTGTTCACACTGTTCTGACGTTAATACTCAATTTCGTTGGAGCAACTTGCAGATTCCGGGCATGCAAGTCATCCGCGTCGTGAGAACCATACGGTTTGCGTGAATACTTTCTAGTTGACTCGAGCCCTCGGTGGCCGAGTGGTCTAGGGCCCTTCGCTGGTGACCTCTAGCCTCACACTGCTGAACCGGCACGGGCTCGAGCCCACTTGGTCCTTGTGTGGAAGTTTGTAAGTTACTTGCCGACAGGCGCTGGTTCTCCGGCTCCCTCCGCCAACCAAACTAACTGTCACCATATGAGTGAAACAACCTTGAGCGCGACATTAAACCAAATCCCCCGATCTGGTTGACTCTCTTTCAAAGCGCAATCGTCGGACAGAGTCGAAGGCCAACTGCCGCTTTCCACGTGTTTCTGGCCACTGAATTTGATAGCGCGTTCATCGTAGGCGCGACGGTTCTCAGTACGAGTGAACACGGTTTCGGGCCTATATGCCTTTCATCCGAATAAACAATTCCACGTCCAAATAAAGACCGGGGCGCGGACGGAGTCGGCGGATGTCGGATGTCGGATCGGGACCCCGGGATCGTCAATCCTCATCCTGCTGCTTGTGGCCCACAATGTCCATTTTTGCACTAATGATATCGATAATAATTCGCTTTAAGACGGATCCGTGTTGGAAACTTGTTCATACAGAGTCGAATTGTACCAAAAACTGCCTTCTTCGTCAGACCTCCAGAGCCAGGTTTATTATGTTATGTTTATATATTAAAGCCAATTTGCTCGTTTTATGTTTGATTTCACATCTGGTAGTACCCTTGGAATTTTTGTACATTTTACAACAAGATGGTCATTGCAAGTTGATTGGTTTATTTACCAAACTCTCGCCACACCACCCGACCAGTCGAAAAAGCAAAAGATATCTCAGGTGGGCAACGGCTTTGTCGAGGACCTAGTATAATTTCAGTCTGAACCATGAAAACGACACTGGTCGATGAAAACGATGTCGGATGGGAAGAAATTGAAGTCATTTCATTATATCAAAATTAAATGTAACGCCAAATGATGTGATAGCTACTGAAGGAAAAATCGACTTGTCACAATGTCAAATAAAACGCAATCTTTCGACACAATGCCAAGCTTCTTGGCATAGACTATATATATATATGTCAATGATATTCTCCATTGTTATGTCCTTGAGGTGATCAATTCAACCGATTCGTCTTCAAGTTCAATCGGAATAGGTCTGTTACTTTTAGTTTCATCTGAAGTTAGGTTCATTTGGTGAAACTCTTGTCTACAAGCATGACCTATAATACCGGCACCAAACCCGTCCCCGATAACATTTGCCGTCGTTACGCCACGGTCTCTGAAATAGAAAAAGAGGATATGCAAATTTTGTAAAAGAAACATATTCTGAAACGGCTGTCAACTGTTCATTCATGATTCACACGAACCGCTTGAACTGAATGGTCATTACATATAGTTCGCGCTTTGTACGGGTTTTGGCGCTGAAAAATATATGAGAATGAATTTGTGATTACGGAATCACGTATAGGAAAACTAAAGAACTACCGTTACCCACATTAGAGACTGCTCGGTCTATTCCGTCGAACTCATAATACCTCGCGCATTAATGGTGTAAGACTTTTACAGCTCTCAGCTGTGAACCGTGATCCGCCGCACGTGAAGCACACCACATGCTATATAGGATGTGTTTCCGCTCACATGATCCTCCTTATATTCCTCTCTTATCATGATCAGGAGATAAAATATATATCCAAATGAAATGGATATTCCCTTGATTTTACCCACGGAGGATCTCTTCTTTGATGTGTTTCTCGTGGTTTTTCTTCTCAAGCTGGTCTCCATGGTAACGGAAGTCATACAGCTGACATGCGCTGTTCGGAGTTTCGGGGTGAAACTGTGCTTTCAACATGGATGCCAATATGAATTCCTAGCAGTGCATCACGAGGTTATAATGTCCTACATTATCCGAGACCGTGTCGAGTGCGGTTACCCAATGCAGATCCGAGTTGACTAGTCTGAATTATTTCCAACGACTATAACGTTGACATTCACTTCTCTGGTCGAGCAGTAACCATCTGGCATACTTGGACACGTGATAAGGTACGCGATAAGATAATTTCGAACCCTGCCAATCGTCACAGTCGTCAGATTTAACCACGTACAGGCCTCTCCCCCTTATCCCTCTTATATAAGGGGCCAGGTAATTATGGTGAGCACGCTCAGTCTTTAGGCAATGTCGTTAGATGGACCAAGGTGCCAAGTTTGGAGAACACAAAGGCATTCCTAGCGGCAGTGTGATGTCAACGACATAATTCACATGGCGTGAAAATACATATTCTGCGTGTAATATTCGAAGACGACGTTCGTTCGCTACGTTTTGTTCTGGGTCGTGGATCATTGAATCGAAATACCGATCCTTGAACATTCAACATTTTGTTGTGCGTCTGAAGCTTTGCTTACAACCGAAATACCTCGTGTTTTGCGAAACATAAGAAAAGGCTCCAAAACCAGAAGATCAGAAAGAATATTAACTCCCCAGGTTCTGTTTAGCTAGTACACGATCTTTCGAAATCAGCAATGTGATGATTATTCAGAAATGAGATATCAGATTATGTAATTGAGGTACGTATAACGTCAATCTAGTTCGCTCTTTTTGGTTTGCAAATTTACACTTATATACTTGGGGAGTTCATGTTTTGATTAATGGACTTACATAAACCAATCGACAGCAAGAAATAGGCTAACATCGTCGGTAGGGAGATCCATCGTTGAGAGCAGCATCAATGTATAGACCACTCCAGTCGAAGGGACAGCAGCACCACCAATAGCTATTGATATGGCAAGAAGGCTAAATAAAAGAGAAACGCAGACATATGTTTAGCACTCATTCAGTTGCAAAGCTTACATACAATGGATTTTGTTTGCAATTATCGAGACATTATACCCAAAGATCCGAAATTTTGTTGCAATATAAAGCAACTCATAGTAATTTGCAATATGGAGGATCTGAAATGTACGGATTGATAATTCGCAAGAAAGGACAGAAAAGTGGGTCAAAAATTCCAAAACTAGGTAAAAAGCTTAAAACCACATGGAAACAATAAACTACTGATCCATGGATTACTGAATGATGTCACGCAAAACGCATTAGTCTGTATTTCAAGGAAGAGAAAGGTTATAGAGCTTGCACAAAACCGTGAGGATTCCCCGTTTTGAACGGTCTCTTTTCATAACTGGAGTGCACACCCTCACTTCCCGCTGACCCTCAGTATGGTATTGGCGCTATATCTTGCATGCACTACTCAGTTAAGGGACAGACCCCTATATGTCGCCTAACGGGAATGACTTCGATCCACAAATATATACACAAAACAACACAAATATTAGCAAAGATTAGACATTTCCCTATCAGTATTAGGATCCCCATGCTCGTGAAGCAATATTAGATCAGCTTAATTAGGGGTCACATCCAATCGATCGAGACGTTTTCTCGATAATCGAGTAATACCGTTAACTATCTCGTCTAGAAGGGTCACGGTGTATCTATATCGATTGCCCTCCCGGCTTCCTCTCGGTTTTCTCTCGAAGTACAAGACTATCTTGATCTCCCTCCAAATCACTCGAGATTTGAATGATATTAATCGACGTGCTTGGAGAATTGAATCGAGATGCATTTGATATTGTAAGTCATGACCTGTTGTAATATAAGCTCAAATCATTTGGCACAGAAGGACAGCTGCTCTATATCAATGGTTTAAAATCGTATCATGTCACTTTTACGAATAAGAAGAATGTTATTTCTTGACAGTACAATGTAAATGCAGGGCTCGTCGAGAAGGTGCCGCAAGTTCAAGATCTGGGTGTCATTTTGACATCCGATTTAAATTACAAACCTTTTAAGATTAAAGATTTTAAAGTTTGGATCAGCTCCATTCCTATACGAGTGATCCAGGAATGTTCATGTCACATGTGCTTTTCATGCTATTTAAATGTAGATTGGTTTTCACCGATTAGTTCTATTCTATAAGCAAATTGTTCCATTTCTTTCAGTATTCCAGTATGTTTTTGCGTGTGGCTATTTGTTTAAAGTCTAACTAAATGTAGGCGTATATATTTATTGCAGGTTTACGCCAAGCCTATACATATTTTTCAAACAAAACTGGTGATTTCCCATCATCGAATGCCATGGGTAGAAAGCTCGTCTGGCCATGGCTGTGACCTCAAGCCGGATTGCATTTGTTGACATCCGTCCACAGGTCGGCAGCTGGTCGGCAACGTTGGACTGTTTTTCTTTAAATACCGATAGTTCTTGACTGTTCACTGTTTGGTGAAATCGACAGACGAGACTAATTTGACGAGACTAACTCGTGTCATGTACGGCTAATGCGACACAGCGAACTTGCTTGCTGAGAGAAATCCGTTGAAATGAATGTTTGTACCAGCAAAACTATTTCTAGTCGCCAGTCGCCAGAAGGCAATATCAGTTTTATACGATTCCAAGCAAATCACATTTTTATTCGGAGATATTTCGATTCGGAGATATTATTTTGAGATATTTCGAGAATATACGAGTTGTCAGAGCATTTCCATCATAGCTCTCTAGATTTGTATCTAATACCGCTTATGCCGGTGCTAGGGGCCGTGTGGTCATATCATCTAAGTTGCCACATGAACAGGTACAATAAAAGCGTACCTGAGATACAACACATATCACGAATCGTTAGATTCTTGGTATGTGAGATAGAATAGGTTAACCAGAAAACTATACTGTGAAGACATGTGACTCTGTCAGTATGTCGGCATCTCTTCCCACTTCTCTTATATGTGTTGTAATTTCTCCCTGTATATGGCGAGATTCTGCTGGTGGACGTTTCGTCCCAGAGGCCCGCCCCCTGTATACAGACCTTTTGGTCTTTGATATATGTTGGCATTTGTGGGAAGTTGATGCTAGGTCGACATCGGGCCTTACAGACTAGTCTTTTGTGTTAAATGCCGTCATTTTTATCTGACGACGATACAGCTCACCAATCGCCAGTGTACGAGTTGTCACAGCGAAACAGCTCACCAATTACCAATATACGAGTTGTCAGAGCATTTCCATCATAGCTCTCTAGATTTGTATCTAATACCGCTTATGCCGGTGCTAGGGGCCGTGTGGTCATATCATCTAAGTTGCCACATGAACAATTACAATAAACGCGTACCTGAGATACAACACATATCACGAATCGTTAGATTCTTGGTATGTGATTTAGAATAGATTAACCGGAAGACTATACTGTGAAGTCATGTGGCTCTGTCAGTATGTCGGCACCTCAATACAATGAATAATTGGAATAATAATCCGTGTAAATATCGCTCAATTTCATTCAGTGCTTATAACTGGCAATCTGTGGTCCATTTATCGAACACGTCAATGCATTTTTCTGATAGTCTTGTACGTTTGACCTAGTTGACTTTTTGGCTTAATGTCGATTGGTAAAAAGGGCATTTCAGTCCGAATAGGCCCTAAGTATATTTTATGTTTTATAACACTCGTTTGACAAAATGGGCACTGCACTCGCTAAAATTCGTGTAGTGCCCATTTTAACAAACATCTTGTTGGAAAAAAACATCTAGAATTGAACTCGTTTTGAACCCATTATTCTTTGTTTCCTGGAAAATAACAAATCACCTAAATAACTCGAAGAGGGCTGGAGAATAGAATTTTGATCATATATGTTTACAGCACGGAGGAGTTTCTATCTATACGAACTACGGAGCAATAATTCTGGACTTCATCACTCAATATTACTATAATACAAGAAGCCTTTTAATGTTTTGAAATATAATCTTTTAAAATTAGACCGAGAGGATTGGGAGACTTCGGAAGACAGGGAGTTACAGCATGGTACCTTTATAGCCTAACGTGTGTTTTCCTGTTTCCAACTGATTTTGAGTGAGAGTTGAATGCCCATCATTAGCTGCCCTGGTATTATAATGATGGCCGCCCCTAACTCGGTAGAATTTAATTAACAGATGTGAAGGGCAATCCTCGTTGACACACTTGTGTACAAACTGACATATATGAATATCCTGCCTTGTAAACAATTTGTGTCATTTGAGCTGTTTCAACATATCATTAACGTGAGATCGCTTATTTTCATAAAGAATGGCTCTATCCTGTAATATCTATAGTTTGGATCGAAGCGTCTGGCAACAAATTATTATACCACAATAGTCAAAATGAGGAAGGGCGATGATATGTTAAGTGACATGAGCACGATGATTGACACATTTACGAAGTCGTGACATTACAGCAATACGCTATGTTTATTCACATGAGTTTGCCACGCAAGATGCGGATCAAACCAAATACCAAGATAATTAAAAGCGTCAACATTCTCCAAAATTTCACAACTGATCTCGATTTCTACATCCTTACACTACTCAGGCGCTGTTAAGGGCAAAATGTCATAGTCTTTGTCTTCTTTATGTTCAACTTACGCATATCCTGGAAAAGCCATTTACATGTATTTAAATTGGCCATCTCATGCATAGTCAGTGCATTTGCCATTATATTACCATCCTTGACATTCATTATAACAGTCAGGACTGATAAGGGCCTATGATTACTAATCTTATCCTTATATCGTCCTTATATACCGAGGTAAATTTGGCCTGTTTCCATTCCTTGGGAAATTGTATTGACTGGAGCAGCAATACATGGCGCATGCCTGTTACTCCGACCATCAATACCAGAGGCCTTACCGATGTATGATGTACAAAGCTGCTTATAGGTAGACTCTTTAGTTCTATAATTTGTATTCTGTTGAACCAGGAATTATCATCAAAATGTTAGCCATATATTCCACGCTATTCACAAACGTGCGATACATGATGGCTGTATACAAGCGTGTATTTCGGCAACCATTATTGGTAGTCAATGTTAACGATTTACTAAAGGATATGCGACGTTTACATACGAAAAACTCCTTTGTGTGTGATGGTAATAAAGCCGGGGTTTTTTTCCACTCCAAAACCTGCCATATAAGATTTTTCTTGAAGTTTACATACTGAAATATCCCCTTCGAAAAAAACTGAGATGTTCAGTTGCATAAAAAGTAGAGATATGATTGATCAAAATGTGCTACATGGCTTATTTTGGTATTTCGGAGCATTTTCAAGAAAGGGTTTTCTCCTGTAGCAAAAATATGACACCTCAAACCAAAACCATTCATGGTTCTTTCCAATAAACAAACTTCCTAATATATTTGCTATAAGAGAAAATCCTCACTGTAAATGCCTCAAAAATACCAAATCAGGCCGAGAAGTACATTTTGAAAATCATAATTCCATTTTTACATAACTGAGCATTGCAATTTTTCCGAGGCTCATATTTAAACGTCTAGAAAAATCTTATTTGACAGGTTTTGGATTGGAAAAAAATCAGCTTGATAAGCATCACACACAAGAGAGTTATTCCCGTAGTTTCTTCACATATCCTTTAATTCTATGGAAAAAAACATATATCATACCAAATTGTGAGATAATCCCCGGCGCTTAAAGAAATGCCATTCATCTGGGCCACAAACACCGGCAAAATGGACATGTTGATACACGTTCCATCCATGTTAACAGAAGCCCCGAAAGTGGCGACGAACTTCACGACTCGACCATCAACCTTGTTATTTTCTTGTAAACATTTTACGGTCAAAGGCAGAGTTGCGACACTGAAAGATCAGACGAAAAGATTACAGACACTAACTTGATATGATTGGATCAGATGAACATCGTGGTAACCGCATGCGAAACCGTGGTATACTAGGACATACTGTCCCATCTGTTCCACAGTCACTTATGCCATACATTCCGATTTCGTCAATTAATGCTAGAGGGAAGCCAGTGGAGAGGTGGGAGATTTCAGCTAGAGAGGCTAAATCACGGATTAAAAGAAGCTGTGACGTTTCCCGAGAAAGTTTCATCTTGTTAGGTTTGGGGACCCAGAAATTTTATTTCATAGGGAGAAAATATACAATTTTTGTGCTGTAAGAGCTGACCGTCAAAAGTGACATACATGCATATAGGTTTTAATTCTCCACATCCTTGGAATTATCGTGGCAACATATCAACATCTGATTCAATCGTACCTATCTAAAATCAGAGTATAAGTTAAGAATCCTCACCTAGAAGAGGAACCAAAGGCAAAAACAACAGCTGGAAATAGTCCTTGAAGAAACTTGTACGGATTTTTTCGGACCAAAATGAAGTAAATGACAGGCAGGACGAATACAGCGTGACAAAATAGTCCGCCGAACACAGTGGCGCAATACATGGCCAGGTCCTGAAACTTTTCAGTCATGTTGTCCGTCTCTGCCATTTTAGCTGCCACGAGAAAAGTAATTCCAACCGGAGAGGTCCTATAATAGGAGCAAAATTACATTTATTTCATAACAAGCAGCGATCTTCAAGATACTAATTACATATAAGTACAATGATAATTTACAGTAATAAACAAAACAACAGAATGTTACTGAATCATAGAAATGCGTTATTCCAGTTATGTTTCATTGAGAAACATACTAAGAAGTGTCATAAGAAAATTGTCAGTTAATGCACCGTGAAGGAGCAATTTATATTCGTACTTGAATTTGATTCATCTCATAATAAAAGTTCATCTTTCTGCCTTGAAATCCCAGTGAAAATTGGAAGATAATTTGAAAAATGTGTATTTGTCCTTTCGGAACTGGTACAATCAAAATGATTACTCCAGGTCAAATTAATCATCTATCACGATTTCTGTGGAGCCACCAGGACGTATTTTCTAAGCTACCCAAAACTTTCGACTTTTCGTGTTTTGTTCTTTTTGTTTTTGTTTTTTTAAATATGTCAGCTTTAGCTGGCGAAGCTTCATGCAATACATGTCTTCATATCTTCATTTCTTCTGTATTACGTCTGATAAAATCTTCTGATCCGATCAACGGAAGATGAGTCTTACCCAAGACACGTTATCTCACTCTGATTGTTAAATGAGGAAGCTTACAGTTGGCATAAGCAGCTTAATTTCTCCTCTATCCTTGGAATGACAAAAGAATGAAAGCTGAGCCTCCGCGACTTTCTAGTTCATCATATTGGGGTCATTTCCAGCCTATTTGCATATCCTCCCTATTAGAGGATCATGGGAAAATTCAATATGGCAGCCATGTGGGGTACCAGAAAACTTGTCCTGTTACTACAAGTGAATAATTTGAACGAAAATAGAGCGGTTTCTGAACATTTAGGCTTCAAATGTCATCACTAATAAATTCAAAATTATTTATCAAAAATATTTGTTCCTCCACCTACCAATTATCCATATAATATACGAAGAAGGGCGAGATGGGACTGGAATATCGGGTGATCTACCACACGACTGCACTTTCTTTACATCTCCAATCTAGATACATTGATTAATTTAGCAATTTATACACTTCGATAATCGACCTAGCCCATGATAATCTCGAGTTTTGACTTACCATATGACAATGGAAATCAACTTGAAGCTGACAACTTGTAGAGCTGAGAAGAACTTCAGCAGTGGTCTGGCTTCCATACCCACGGTAGATATAACACAACCAAACATAATAGAACTCATCGTCAGTCCGATCATGTTGGTGCCGTGTACTTTCTTTGTCATCAAAGAAACATCTTGTTGGTGTGAAAAGAAGAAAATTAAGTAGAAGTACTGAACTGTATGATAGTGTAGAATTCTGTAATCATTCATGAATCAGATTCATACGCAATGTTATTCACCATTGTCCATTAGATTGGAATGATCCGGGTAATGATCTATCCGGGTATTGATCTATCCGGGTAGTGATCTATCCGGGTATTGATCTATCCGGGTAGTGATCTATCCGGGTAGTGATCTATCCGGGTATTGATCTATCCGGGTAGTGATCTATCCGGGTATTGATCTATCCGGGTAGTGATCCGGGTAGTGATCTATCCAGGTAGCGATCTATCCGGGTAGTGATCTTCATTCGTTAAATCTTATACATCTACATGTGGCAGAATTTAGCAACATGTCATTTCGTTATAATGCGGCACAGGTTCGAGCCCCGCTGCTGCATGTGTGAAAGTTTGCCATTTACTTGTCGGTGGGCGGTGGTTCTCTCCGGGTAATCCGGCTTCCTCCACCAACCAAACTGGCTGTCACTATATGATTGAAATAACTTTGAGTGTGACATTAAACTCCCCCCCGCCCGCATTATAATGTTTTCTTACCGATGTTCGAAGTCTGGTTACTGATGACCTCGTTCAAGGATACATTGGGAGGATTACCAGATAAAAGGCCGTCCGTAATATTCTTAACAGTTCCTGTCCGCACTTCTACCGTTTTCATCTACAAGTGGTGAAAACAAAGTTTACAATCTGATAGAATTCGGTATAGCAAATAAGGTGATCTTTGCTCTTCAGACAGCTTGTCGTAAGAGGCGACTGAGGCACCCGTGGGGTTCCTGGGTGTGAAAAGGAATAGGACCCTACCCGTGTGGTTCCCGGTTGTGAAAAGGAATAGGACCCAACGTCGTGATATGACTGAAATATAGTTGAAAGCGACGTTAAATCATATTCACTCACTCTGTATGGATAGATTCTAAAGCAATATACCGTACAGTACACCCATGCAGTACACCAAAAATGATCAACGGACAATTTTCCGCGTTGATTATCGAGATACATTTTTCGTATCCGATTATCAGCACAAACTTTCAATCAAGCATATAATAAAAATTAACAAAAACACAAACCGGTCCATTCTTTTTTTTTATGATAATGCAACGTACATACATATATACAGACGCACAAATACACATACAGACATTTTACACATTGACATATATACAAACAAACAAACAACATTAAATTAAAGTAATCTGAAAACCTTGGAGGCTTGCTTGTTACATATATACATACAAACAAACGTACATACGCAAGAGACAATATCCATTATTAAGTGACGTATTTATGAGTATACACAATTAATAATATCCACCGAAATTCTTTGCTGGTTAAATGTTGGTTGACAAATAGTACGACTTATCATTTAATCTTTCAAATGTTTAACGTTTCAGACTATCGATAACCTTTCCGAACATAGACCATTTTTTGTTGAACTTGTCCATTGTATTGCTTATGCCAGAGATATATTTCTCCAGTTGATAATGACTGTGAAATTTAATTAAAAGAGCATTCAAATTCAGATTTGATGACCTGAACTTGTTACTATAAATATATTGCTCTGTCAGCAAAGCCAATGTATTCAGACATTACTGATCACCATCCCACCCGCATACAATTTTTTTCTGGAGTAATTTTAACTTTTACTTCAAAACCGTTAAACCATTCTTGCACTTGGTCCCGAAAATGCCGGGTGATAAGACACAAAAATAATAGATGTTCAATAGATTCTTTTTCTGTATTACAATAACAAGCGCTGGATGAGCGCAAAGACCTCCGTCGAGGCAACAGGGTCCGTAGGGGAATACATCGCTGAATAACATAGGGCCGGATGCCAAGCTCAATTTTGCATTTGTTGGACAAACACCAATGGTGATTAACCTGGGATTGAGGATTCCCCACTAGCATGTCCAGCCAGGGATGTGGAAGTCACATTCCCCGCACATAAGTTTTGCCTGATTTCACGTGCTTGAAATATTGGGGTATGGAATAGAATATATTGATGGAAAACCTTGAATACTACTTGAGACATTAGGCCCCTTCCCAACCCCACCTCCCCCTGAGAGGATGCCCCCACCCAAATCAACACGTTAGCGGCAGAAATGAGATCCTGTGTGCCTAGTTGTACCAATTTGCTTGTGATTTTGTGCTATAGGCCCGACACATCAACACTTCATATTTTGTATGTGTACAGTATAGCATCATCATTGAGAGAATCCTCTACAAAACACACCTGATTTTACCGACACTCCGTTCTGATCTGCCTCAGCATCATGTGGTGAGGATTCAATGCGCTCGGTATAATTTTGTATACTGGTGTTACAGGTCACCTTCACCATACTGTATCAATGACCATGGACTTGTACATGTATCACATTCATATTGAATGGTGATGGCTGATGAGAATATTGTCCATATGGAACAAATGGCTGGATTCCAGCAAATAAAAAGTTCATAGTAATCATAAACAACATACAGTTAATAATATTATCAAATAATTACGTGTATTCCTTGTCGACATAAATATATTACAGACAATATTATGACTGAATCATGGATACAGATATACACCTGAATCACACCATTTGTAGATCACTGTCAGGTTATCGCTTAACATTTAACAATTTCTGAAAATGACGGCATTTTAATATCTGTCCAACCTGATATAATTTACTGGCTTACCTATTCATAAATGCCTATTGGCTAAGATCACATTATGCCTTGTATATATACTGTGCGTATGGAGCTGTTCGTAACTTTGTTCACTGCTGAAGATGCTATAACTAATAGCAAAATATACAGAATAAATTGTGATTCCTACTCGGAGTTGCTTTTATTCTCTACAGTTGAAGTAAAATGGTGTGTTCTTGTGCATTTTGAGAATATTTAGACTTTGAAGGTGATATGTAATGATGCCCCAAAATGAACTGAATTTTCCGTCTCATCTGTCTGTCTGTCTCTCTGTTTGCCCGTCTTTCTTGTCATGCCACATGTGCAGCTGGTGATGGATCAGAAGCCTAATGAAATTGACTGACCTTCACATGTATTATCGAGGTCAAATTTAGCATTAGCAATAATTTTTAAAGGACTGAAGATAGGCTCTCCAAATTCATAATACTTGTGCAATTGGTGACTGATTAGAAGCCTATCCCAGTTGACTGAATCTATTTTCTCAGATTATATACTGTATATTATGATATAACATGAAATATAGCTAGGCATTCTAAATTGATACCACATATGCAACTGATGATGGACCTGGAGTGTATGAATATGACTGACATTGCCCTATTTTTTTAAGGTCAAAAACTGTAAGTTAAGTCACATCTTAACTGCTAACATACACCTCAAATCTAACATTGTCATCATTTTGTTGTGGCTGTGGTTTTTCTTCCAGAACAATTTAACGAATTTTGCATGTGTTTCAACAGTCTCGTGCTTCAACAGTAACTTAAACCATGCTGTATCGGCTGAGCTGCTAAAATAGCCTTCATTTTCCTAGCTCTGCCATACTGCATAACTGTCGAAATATGAGTACCAAGACAGAGTGATAGATCACACAGCCAGTGAAGGTTCCCGATTTACATTGAATGTCATTATTGCCTAAGTAGTATTAGCAGCATTTTACAACAACAACAACAATTCGCTGACTTACAGTGAAAAATTATAGTGAAAGGTATCTATCTTTCGTTGTTTGGCATTTTTATTTGCTGGCATTGTTTCAGATAGAATACAACAGCCTAATTCATACAATCAGGAATAACAAGGGGGTTAAAATCTTTATGTTCAAACTTTCGTAGGAAATATAAAAGTGACAATTTGAAATTTTATTTTGATTCGATTTTTTAATGTCGGTGGGCCCATGAAAAGCAAAATAAAGTTGGTATTGCCTCACACTGGGTTTCAACCATTGGTGAAGAAATCCCTTCTACCAGGGGTGATTCCTGATTGCTCATCCTCCAGGGGTATCTGCCCCCCACTCTGTCCCATCCTAAAAACAATTGCCACCCCTAATAGGGGGTGTGCCCAAATTGGGGAGATCTAAAACCCTGTGAGTACCAAATTATGTGTTACAAAATGCTCTTCGCCCGTGTTTCACACGAGCTTTCATTTCAATTGTGTCCAAAATCATTGCTAAAATTTCGTCGGGAACCATGACAAACCCTATTGGAAATCACATGAGTCGAGGGTTCCCCATATGACAATTATTTGGCGGGAGATTTCACGTTGCATTCCTAGACCTCCGTCTGATCAACGGAGGTAAAAACACAGATTATCATCGCGTTTATCTATAGTATACAAGAACGAGTGTGTGCACAAAATTCGGTGCAAGATCTTATATTGTATATTTCTTATCTTTGTATAACCAGTGCTGCTGAATGTATTTTTATATGTGCTTTTCAGTCAATTTTAATATTTATTATTTCTTCTCATCTGTTCGCCGATTTAATTATTAATCCCTCTTCCCCATTTAATAAATGATTAAAAAAAATCTACATCCCTTGGTTTCCTTGATCAATATTGTTTTCTCTGTACTGATCGGATGAGTGAATATCATCACATCTTGGTACTTTTGACATATCTCTGACTTCCATTTGTTATCAATATTTGAGACGATGCGAATATATTCCAAGCACGTGCCTCTGATATTGTATTTACTTTTTATTTCTTTGTATGATAGAAAATTACCATCGGAGCTGAGGATATCACGAATATATCTAATATTATTCTGGTACCAATTTTTGATGAATAGATTTTTGCCTCAAGTTGTTACTGTACCAGAGTGGTTCATTTACCAGGTGGATTATTTCACTTGGGGTTATTTTTCTCTCACACGGTACCAGGCGCAAAATACGGCTCTCCAAAAACGGGTTTGGAATTGTTGGTATTATAATTTTAAGATATTCATTACCCAAGCTCTCAATATTTTGCATTTTACCTGCTTCAATGCATGAGATCGTTCCATTTCCGGTTATGCAGCAAAAGCTTTCTTATCCATGAGATTTTCAAGCTATGAATGAAGTTTACTAAGTTTACCATGTGTAATCACCAGTTTTTATAATCCTGTGTAATAATTTTCCGTTGTATTCTATCGCTACTTCCGTTCCAAAGGAATTTAAAATGAATACTATTAAGTGCCTGGATGAAGTTGTCTGGTGGGTTGGGCAAAGCAAGAAATAGGTGGGTCAGTTTGGACAAAACTGACGATTTTATTACAGTAATTTTACCCAATATCGTTAAATTTATCATTTTCCATTTACTCAATTCTCTTTTCAGGTCTTCTAGAGTTTGGCTAGATAATTTATTTTCCAAATATCAAGAAATTTTAAGATGAGAATTCTATACCTAACATTTTAAAGTCAGTCGCCCAGTCTAATTTTATGCCTTGGCATAATTGTATTTCCGCCCCTGTCAAAGCACCAATCCATATTGCTTTAGTTTAGTTTTACCAACATTTATTCTTAAACCAGAAAGTTTGTAGAAACTGTCCAGAATCGATAACGCTTTCCTGAGCGAAAGCTCAGAACCGTCAAGTGTTAGTTGAATGTCATCAGCATATTGGCTGATTCTGTATTCCACCTGGCCTACCAATATGCCTGTTACATCTTTATCCTGACGAACCATTACTCCCAATATCTCGGCGCACAGTATAAATAGGTATGGTGATATCGGATCTCCCTGACTGCATCTTCGGCTATTCGAAAAGAATGAGGATAAATGACCGTTTTGGATTACACACGTTTATATATCGTTGTAAAATGTTTTAACCCAACTTTTAACTGAAACTCCAAAGTTACAGCGTTTAAGAATTTCATCAATAAATAAATGTCCACGAACCGGAGTCGAAAGCTTTTTCGAAGTCGATTAGTAAAAGTAGCCCAGGAATGTCGTTTTCTCTAGTATTCAACATCAAATCATAAATGATTCTAATAATTTCCCCTATATACCTCCCCTGAACGAACACTTTTTGATCTTCACTTATTAACTTATCCAGGACTGTTATTATTCTGCTTGATATACATGACGAGGCACCATTCTTGCAAGGAGGAACGATTAACAATCACCTATCACCTAAGTGGTTTCTCATAATGAACTTCCCAATTGTTTTTCCAAAGTTCTTAGCAGTCACTCTGTGGTTGTGATTCTTCATTTAAAATTCCGACATTCAACCTTAGGCCGTCCTCCATAACAGAATTTCCGCCTCTATAACCGAAAGATATTTTACCGTAGACAGCACCGAATCCAAACTGTATCTCAGTCACGATTCGATTGTGTTCGTTAATTTGAACACCATGGAGAAGCAAAACACCAGACGTTCTGATGGTCGGTAGTCCCTCGTCACGCGGAATTGGACACAACAGAGCATGGGTTCACCATAAAGCTCCCTCCTCCTCGAGTTTTTTTTTTTTTTTCAAGGTGATGTTTTTCAGATACCCTAGCTCATGTTCTATCATAATCCGGTTGTTTGCCAAACAATAATTCGGTGGTGGGTGTGGCCTAGACACGCATTTCCGTTACCCCACTCCTCAGCATGTGTAAAATTCCAATTTTCGTAACCTGCTAGGTATAATGGTCCTCTTCAACTCACTATAATATTATGTTTACGGCGCTTATTTACTTCAGTATGTGACAAAAATAATAGTGTATTGTTTTCCTTGAAAACTGATAAAAAAAACTATGTTGTCTGTCAAAGATTATGCAACCTAAGATGACCAACTAAAGTGCGAAAACCTCAGTTCTACCAAATGTCAGCTTCGAGCTATAAATATGCCCTTTGAATTTGAGGAATAACATTTACCGATATGGGACAGAACTCCATATGCCCCTGCGTCATCCTGAATTTCTCAATTACTTGTCTACCTGATGATTATACGAACAGAGCCAGACTAGTCTCATAAACAGACAGAATAATCTATTTTGTGAATAGCTATAGGCTTTGTTATGAGAAATTTTTACTTCCACCTTCACCTCCATTTAAAAACTTAACTATAACTTATACGAGTAAGATGAGAAAATAAATACGACATATGGCCGTCATTTTGAATTTGGCCATCATTTTAAATCTGAAGACTATGCGAAATACATTTAAAATGAGCACAAGGTGTTTGGCAAAAGAACACCCTTCGGGTTTGATAAATTTGAATACGAGTAACAAGGAAAAGCATGATTTTCAGATGACCCCACAAGATTGCTATTTTGAATTTGACCTTGATTTTGATCTTGGATATATGTAAATGTATTTAAATGGTTTAAGGTTTTTGGCTATGCGTAGAGATCCCTTGGTTTTGATAAATTTGTACAAAGAGCTAATAATAATGCCTTGAGCTATACGAGCAACATGAAAAGGTATGATTTTCAGATTACCCCACACTACAACCATTTAAATTTGGCCATCTAAGCTTGATCTTAGAGAAATGTAAATCGATTCATAATTGGCATGAGATGTCAGGCTATGCGTAGATCCATCAGTGTTGAAGAATTTGCACAATCAGTTAAAAATAATGCCTTGAACTATAAGAGCAACGTGAAAAGTATGTTTTTTAGATAACCGCATATAGCCACCAATTTGAATGAAATCATACTATTTTATGCGGAAAATTACGCAAATAGATTCAAAATAGACGATAGGCTTTGGTGCCTGATCCTTGTTGTTAATAAATTTTCACAATGATCCAAGAATAATGCCTATTATATGAAAAAAATTGAAAGATTTTTGGATGAACCCACATGAGCGCCATTTCAAAATATATTTTAAACTGAAATTGAATAGGGAATATAGGTGACAGGCCAAGATGCGAAACATAAGTACATTGAGCTAAAAATACTCCCTTGAACTTGACTATCAACATGGAAAATACAAGCGGATTGGCTTTTGTCTGTTGAGACGATAATGAATTTAGGTCAACTTCGCATGTTTAAAAGATATTGGTATTACTTTCGAGAGGATATTTCTGTGAATGTGTCAGATCATAAGAAGATTTCCTTCCACAATCACCAAGACAATCGTTTTCTTGGGTCTTCTCTACCAACCACTTCATCACCAGGCAATATATTTACATGGGGGGTGGTGCTTGGATCCTTGATTATATTTGTCTGGAAACTACAAATTGTTTGTGTTACGGGTTCTAGCATCTTCTAAAACGTGATCATGTTATGAAGAATTCCTTGCTTATCGCCTCTTCGTTGTCGTAGGTCCGACAAATGTTTCCATGATACCTTAACATAACCCCAGTGAAGAAGGGGTGTTGAGAAAGAAGGAGTGGGTATACTTATCGGAGGATAATCGAAATGCAATGAGGTCAGATCTGAAATAGTTTATCTAAATATTATGGGCTCTTTTCCATCTGATCGGCATAACTGGTAGCCCAGACCATCCTGGGTAAATTTGCATAGCTCGTTTCGGTTCATTTTCAGTTTAATTTCTTTGAGTCCTCAAATGCGTAAATTCAATTTATTTCCATAACAATTAATCCATACAGAAAATACTAACCAGTTAAACATGTTTAATGAACAAATTTTGAGCAGAAGGGAGTTTTGTGAAAAATAGAGCCAGGAAATAACAAAAAAATGCTGAATGTCGAAATCACGTTACTGTGCCGTCATTAATACCCAAACCAGGTAAATTTTCATCAGATTTCCAGAAAGAGCATGATAATAGCATATCCTGTGATAAATGTCAGTTCGCTAGACCCAGAGCAAATGAAAATATAAGGCACCCTCGATCTGTGTCCTAGCCTATAACTCTATTCCACCAATATTCCACTGGCAAACAAGCAGATTTCGAAAATACATGCAATAAGCTATCTAAAAAAGATAATCTACAAAAATCCCCGAGGGGTGAGGGTTTAGTTTAAACAGAATTTATTGAAGCATTGGGAGCACAATGAGCCAGAGCTCGTTAGTGTGTCTACCAGTCGTATATACAAACAATAGGTATTATTATACCTCACGTAAATTCATAATGTTTTCATTGGTTGACAGCCTGTCACGTGTCATTCTATAAATCCTGATGTTCAGTGATGATGCAGTCATACCTTGCCTTACCGCTGAATAAATGTCATGTACAACGGCAGAGCGTTGAACATGACAAATTATTCCACGGCGACATCTGCCGGACCAAAAGTTGCCTCCCATAGTGCGCGCGCGCCAACATACTCCCCGAAACGAAGATTGATGTGTATCTTCTTCGACCTGATGTGTATACGTCGGCCCGTTGGTGATAGAAATCAGTGAATGTGATTTGGTAATTGGCTGAAATAAATTTAGCTTCCTTTGAAAAGGTACGTAAGATCACAGGGAACGTTACTCATCCAAATTATGCGATTGAGTCGACAAACAAGTCGACATCGAACAGTCGATCTTGACACGGCGATTTGAAATCAACAACGGTCGCGCAGTGTTGAAAACGATATGTTTATTTCACCGTACCATCCTCATTCACATGATTATATAGTCCCCATTTTATTCAAATAGGACATTCGGTATGATAAAACAACAGCTGCGCGCTCGTTGTGCATCACTTGTCGAGAGCTGACAAATCCTGATGTCCCACTCTATAACATGCAATAATTGTATATTATTCAACAAATACACATACAAGAATATGTACATATTACGATGCATTTATCACAGGATACTGTATGTGATGAGTGATAATGTAAATGTAGAGAAGTAAAGAATAAACATTCTACAGAAATTATTTCGGCTTAAATAAGTGGTTTACACTAATGCTGTTCTGTTGAAACGTGGCATTAGACGGAGGAAGTGTCATTGGTCAGAAGCTGCATCTGAGGCGAATGATCTTTATATAAAGAAATATTTCATTTCCATCTGGTCGCGAGATTTATCAGTCAACGTTGGAACTTGTTGGTTTCTAAAACAAAATCTCCCAGGTACATCTGGATATTAATATTTTCTGCTAGACATTTATCACAATCTCCGAAGAGAAGATTGCGACAAGTGACAGAATAGGGATCGTCGTAGCATTTGCGTACACTTCGCCATCCATAAGATGGCTTGCGAATCGTGTGTCTCCATTAATGCCGAGCGATATCCGGTACTTTACCGGATTCTGTTCGGCCTTCATCCGGCGGAGAACAGACTCGAAAAATCTGATATATTACAGGTTTTCATACCACTATTGCCTGGGCTTACAAAATATATAGGTACCGGGGGGGTATGTATAACTTTCGTATCATCCAAGAGGTGTGGTGGATCTGAAATTTTGAACAAGTAGTTTATCACATGACTCGAAAATGGCGAGTTACGTTGGGGTTACGTCGGTAGACTTCAGCTGATTGACTGACGAAGTCACGTGGTAATGATTTCTGGAAATTCCCTCTTGCAGTTGCCGAAAGTAGGCTGAACATGGATACACACGATCCCAGGGTCAGTCTTACTGCGTATAGATGACCGAGATGGTTACAGGTTGTCGTCGTAGGTGTCCAACAAGTGCGCGGCAGAATTGTCAAGGCAGTCGCAGTTAAATATCGCATTGTCGCTTACATAATTATCGAACAAGTGTTGTTTCAAGTTGCAACCATTACGGATTCGACAGAGTAGAATGTTTGGTGGCCTTGTGTTGATGTAATTATAAGGAGGAGGGATAGCTTTAGAATACATTTTTACCTCCGTCGATCAGACGGAGGTCTAGGAGCGCAACGTGATATCTCCCGCCAAATAATTGTCATATGGGGAACCCACGACTCGTGTGATTTCCAATAGGGATTGCTATGGTTCCCGACGAAATTTTGAAAAGTTTCTGGACACAATTGAATGCTTACGTCACAAAAGGTGTGTATCCTTTGCAGTGCTTCCACCGGGTCTCTTAATTCGAGGGTACTAAATTCGCGCGTGTACTTATAGCTTCGCGCTGGTACAGATGGCCGGTATGCGACGAAGACAAACCTGCGCTTTCATAAAAAGTAAATTTTCACGAAAGAAAAACTCGCATTCCGGATAGTATAATTGGAAACTTCCACGAGAATCTCTGAATCGGCAAAAAGATAAAGGACGAGTGTCATTCACCAGGATGCGAGTCGGAAGTGAGAAGTCAAATTCAAAGTTAGAGGTCAAAAACGTAAAACTCCGAAGAACTCTCCCGGCTTTTTCTTTTCTTTTTTTTTTGAGTTGGGGGGGGGGAGATAGCGACTGGAAAAATATATCTTCCCATGCTTCAATCGTTATCTGTGAATCCGATCAACAACCTAGCCAGACAATCTGTCAAAAATTATCCGTCGTCTGGGTAAGGTTGAAGGGTAATCGGAAGCTCGGACTGTGATACAGGCAAAAACAGTTGCTGTTGTAGTCTAGAAAAATAACTGGCATGCACTCTATGGAGAAGGGTCTCGTGAGGCACAAAGTGAAATTTTGTTGTTGTTTATCTGCAAATCCGCTCATCTCGATGGGTATCTTTCACTGGTTCTCACAGTTGCCTGGCCTGTGTTATATTCGGTGGTCGAAGTCTACGTATAGTTTTTTTCAATAAATTATGGAAATTAATACAAACATATATACAGATATTTTTTTAAATAGATTTTTTTATAAGTGTATTTCTCTTTCATCTTAGGCTCAATTAAAGTCATTCTCTAAAATGTGAAGCCGAGTTAATACAGTTTTTAATTATCTACCAAACCCTGTCCTCTATGACATAGAATAAAAGAGAAGTTGGGAATAGAACCGCTCAACACAGTCATTTCTAAACATCAAGTTGTACATAAGTATTTTTACTTACTCTGTACAAGCTGAGGGCATTTTTGTGGCTTTTGAAAATTTTGAGATTTTTGCGTGTCTGTCCATATTTAACTAAGCGACGTCCAAGCGAGCTAATGTACGCGCGTTATATTCATATCAAATATGGTGCGGCTTGTGTTCAATGAGGCTTGGAATGTTTATACAATTAATTTTCTTCTCACTGTTACACAATGAAATTAAGTTTCAAATCATTTGATTCATCTCTTCGATGTAGATTGTTATGTTTCATTCGAGGAAATAATTTTAAAAGATACATATGACATTTTCTAACTTTATGGCTGGAGTTGTATCACAAAGAGCAAACGGCGTAAACATGCTTTCCCATCTCACCCACGCTCATATGGGTATCGATCGTTCCTATTCGAGGACACACTAACTGATGACCTAGTTCAGAGCCAGTGATTTGCTCGCCCTCCACCCCATTGGATATCAGTTGATTCCTAAGGAAATAAACATTACACATGTAATGACCACCTGCCGAGTGATACATGTGTGAATCGGTCAGACATTTCCAAGGATGCCAAATTCTAACTTAAAACAACCATGCCGGATTTCATTGCTTCACTGAGAATAATTGGATCTAACTTTTACAAAGCCTGCAGCTCCCAATAGCTCCTGGATCTAGAACACATAAATGAAGGGACCTAGTTTATCGGTGCTATGGCAAAAATATCATGTAGAATGGGATTGTGTGAATAATATCCTTGGAAGTTGAAGTCCTGCTGCATGCTTCACAAACATCATCAAAAGTGAAAATTATCTCCCTTGACCAGGTAAGGACTTGAATGTGTGTCTAAAATGATTTAGCTTCTAGAAACAGACTTCATTTCAAATTTTAATTCCAATTCTGCTACATGTACATGTATAAAATACATACAGAATGAACTGCATACATAATAACACAAAGAACAGGTATATGTATCTCATTACATTCTTATTCAAAGATCAATACCTGGGTAATATTACAACAATACCATGGCGTTATATATTGTTATGATTGACTTAACTTTAGCTGCTGAAGATATTTCTAATTTGAGATCAATGAACAATCATACTAGATTTCATAACTTCATTTATTTTCACAATAAGCAACATAATCAAGATTAGCAAGTGAAGTTTTAAAACATAATATAATAAACAGCATGGGTCTTCTTCAGTTTATTGTAGACAAAAATACCCAAGAATATATGTTACCATGATTCAGTCATGATATTACCTGTAATATATTGATGTCGACAAGGTACAAACATAATTATTTGATAGTATTACTAATTGTATGTTGTTTATGATTAACATGAACTTTTTATTTGCTGCTTGGAATTCAGTCATTTGTTCCATAGGGGCAATATTCTCATCAGTCATCACCATTCAATGTGAATGTGATACATGTACAAGTCCATGGTCATTGATACAGTAAGGTGAAGGCGAAGGTGACCTGTAACACCAGTATACAAAATTATACCGAGCGCATTGAATCCTCATCATATGATGTTGAGACAGATCAGAACGAAGTGTCGGTAAAATCAGGTGTGTTTTGAAGAGCATTCTCTCATCAGTGATGATGCTATACTGTACACATACAAAATATGAAGTGTTGATGTGTTGGGCCTATAGCACAAAATCACAAGCAAGTTGGTACAACAACTAGGCACACGGTGTCTCATTTCTGCCGCTAACGTGTCGATTTGGGTGAGGGGATCCTCTCAGGGGGAGGTGGGGTTGGGATGGGGCCTAATGTCTCAAGCACTTTTCCAGGTTTTCCATCAATATACTCTATTCCATACCCCAATATTTCAAGCACGTCAAATCAAACAAAAATTATTTGCTGGGAATGTGACTTTCACATCCCTGTCTGGACATGCTAGTGAGGAACCCTCAATCCCAGATTAATTACCATTGATGAAGCTAACGTCCAACAAATGCAAAATTGAGCTTGGCATCCGGCCGTATGTTATTCAGTGATGTATTACGCTACGGACCCTGTTGCCTCGACGGAGGTCTTTGCGCTCATCCAGCGCTTGTTATTAATAGGTGTTTGAACTGTGGATGTCTAACTGAGTTCCTCACAGGGATGGGTAGTGCATTCCAATCTCGAATTGTAGCTGAGAAAAACGAACCACCGGTGTGGTATGAATTGATCAACATGACGTATATGTTATGGATTTCTGTCAGGTGGGAATGAAGGAAGGTGTCTATTTAATGTAAAGGGGCCATACCATTAACTCTTTTATATAGCATAGAAAGACGATGCATATATCGTCTGTTTGATAACAATTCGAAACCGGACTGTCAGATGAACACGAGATTTATATAGGACTGGATTCAGATATAATATTCCGTGATATTCCACAGCTGTATTTTCAAATACTGAGTGTTTGACTCTATGTTGGATGTGTTTGGAACCGCAATCATATAGCGTAAAAATAATTCTACGTACTGCATTTTAACTAAAAAATGTGTTTGTATAGTTTCCTCGCTCCTTTCAGAAATGTCGACTCCAATTCTTCCACGTCTTTGTGCTGCACATCGAAGGAAGAGATAAATTTTGCTTCAGAGGAAACTAAAAAGGTCCTGCTTCTTTCAATGGTCTTCTTTCAGTAATTCATTCTAATTAAAGTGACACTTGGATAATTTTAATCAGACGAAATCTGGCACGACTCTTACAGAACGTAAATTTTTGTAGTATTTTGGAGAGATGGACATTGAGCTGATGTATGTTGATTTTATTGTACCCAAACAGAAATATGTTACAAAAAGCTGACATAGCTACATTATGTTTTGCTGTGCACATTTATATTTATTTAAATTGTTTCTCATTGATGAGGTCAAGTGTTGCCAGACATCTGAGTGCATCAAGAAAATCTTGCCCATTAGATGACAGGAACTGACGTATCCTATCGAGAAGTGCGGCTCGAAGAATTGTAATCCAAATTACCTTACACTGCGATATGATTGGACGGAGGTGCATGCCCGTATTGGCGAATAATGGCAACGATTTGGTGTAAGACTCACGAAATATAATTGACAAAGGATCTGCTGCAAGTTGTATTGTCAGACGTTTATCCAGGATATTACCTTTTCAATGGGAGGTCTTACACCAAAGCCTTGCCCGAATAATTGCGTTCGTCTAAAAAAAATTTCAAATTCCATGTCGTGTTACATGTACATGTATTGCATGTCGGTGTATCATTACCCAAATAGATGCATCACAACTATCAAGAATGCCAATTTCATTATTTTGTACGAAGCTCAATTGGCAGATTTGTAAAGTCTGTTGAGTAAGTATGGAGAGGGATCCGAACGCGCACAGTGCATTTGCCTGTTTGTTAGGAGTGTTGGTGTACTGCATGTAACGCAAAACGTTCGCCGTCATGTAGCGGTGTTAGTGTGTGGTGCGATTGTGTTTGACCTGATTATTTTGGGCTGTCAATCGTTGCATTGTACATAGTTTTTTTTTGTCTGTGCAAATACAATGCAGTGTGGAACGGGAATGGGGCAATGCAAACCAAAGTCTGTTGCCTTGACATGGAAATTCGACGACGTGTCCAAAAGTCAACGGCAAACGTTGAAAGCCCACGCTTAACTAAGATCCGAAAAAAATGCGAGTCTTTTGTGCTACATGCAGTACCGGTTGATATTCTTTCCATACCAAAAGCACCGATCACAAAATAATTTTCCGTCGTTTACTAACAAATCAGTATAGCGACGTCAATAGATAATGGAAAATGATATACAACTATATATGCATCATATATGCATATTAGGCTTATACAATTTTAAAACACTTGAAAGCAATATCTTTTTTATCCCGAGTATAGAAACAATTTATCGCTGCGTATAATATACCAGTGTGATGGATAAGAATGTCCTGGTGATAAGTGCCCCTTTTCATATCCTTTTCTATTGCAAACAAGGAGGAACACTTGTTGAGAAATGAGTTGAAAGATATAGGAGCCAGACATTCAGCCACCGGACACTCTTAGCCTTCACACTGGCTTACTGAAACCACTGTCCAATGGACTAACTACACGATGAAATTGAATTACATTTACTATATGTCACAGAATGAGTACACTATTCCAATATTAGCTCTCCTTGTAATAGATAACACATATTATATGTACCCTTGATATATTTTATAGATACGATTTTGCAAAAGCGAAAGAAAAGCGACCGTATTAGTTTAGAAAAGACAGAACTTGTGAGGGTTCTGATCGTGTAGGGAAATTATTCAGTAATCCATTGATGTGAGGTTAGCGCAATAAAACGGTCGTATGATTTTTACACAATTTTTTATCGAGACAGGGGTAACAGAGCGGCTTGGTGGTCGCCGTCATTTTGCTCGTTTTGAGGCGATATTTCTTTGACAGAGTCAATCTATCAAAAACTATATGTCGTCGATGGCGTAGGGTCAGAGGAAGATCGGACTACCCTAGAGCGTTCGTCGAACAAGTCCAATTTCATGCGGAAAATTCCGGTCGTATAAACAGTCAACTAAGCGTGTTTTTGCAAAGAACATTTGTTTATATTGAATAACAGATTGCCATGGATTAGAGAAAGTGAGAATCAGCGTTTTAATTACATGTCTCATTTGACTCGTCATAGTTACAAACCAGCAGAGCCTCCAACAGTTGAGTGGAATATCGGAATATTGTAAAAAAAGTAAACGTACTTACAGACAAAAAGCAAACCTCCATCAAGTTATCGGGAACCATATTTCTGAGAAGAAAGAAATCATTTAATGAAACGTCCACTGAACCAACCAGAAAACCGATCATGGTTTTCACTCTTACATCATATTGGGCAATTCATGTGAAGAGACTGGCTCCGCATTTCGTGTCCTTTGTTTTGCTAAGTGACATGCTAGATACCTCATGCTGCATGGTATTGGAAGAATATATTGCTGGCGTGGGGTAAATGTAGATGTTACAGTCATACTCCCTAAGGAAGCCAGCTAGAATATATAACTACACTGGATGCACTTTTGACGTCACAGTCTGGTTATATTACCAGATTATTAATCAACTATCAATGATATGAATCCAATACAAAGAAATCGGCCTGCTTGATATGACCCCAAACCGGGCCAATATGAGGAAGGCGGGCCAATACGGAAAAGCAGGTCCAATACGGGAAAACAGGGCCAATATGGGCTGGGCCAATATGACTTTCAACATGGCGACGCTGAGGATGAACGATCCTCGATTCGCGATCTTCTCCGAATGATGTCACTGATTTCCCTGACTTTGAACGGATATTCAATGGCTTATGTGATAATATTTGATAGAGCTGTACGTGCCGATACACAAACCTTGAAATCAAGTGAGGCGAGTCATGCTGAAATAGACTATAATGACGCGAGCGCGAAATCGACATGCTACGTACAAGCAGACGTCAAAACAGCAATCCAACACTTACAGCAGTGCACTGATGAACGAAGCGATAACTACAGTGATATTTTACAACAGAAAGATGGCAGACTTGCAGCTAGAAGAGTTATTCACAAATGGATAGAACCGATAGGAATTATGCGGTCGAAACACCTGTAAAATGATGTTGAAAACTAGGGTCTTCATAGCATCATACGTCTTCGATCCTCAAATCGGGACAGGATTTGGACCAAATTTACGCCAGATTATAAGGTTGTATTTTACTGCACCGTTCTTATCAAATAAAATTAGTATTTCATCTGCTTGTATCTTTTTGACTCCGTTTCATAGGTTGAAGACCCACGCCCAGGTTGAAGATGATCGGCCTATTCACCATCCACATTGTCACCGTCGTTTCCGATAACGTTACTGTAGAGGGGATCGACTTTCCGACGATAATGGCACTTCAAAAAGCACATACCCGGTAATAATAATCATAGGAAATAGGCCTATTGTGAAGGAAGAAATACAGGGAGTCACTGTACTAAAATATTCCTTGATGCATGTATTATAATCGATAAAAAAAAATTGTAGGTGAGTTAATTAATAAAAATGTCATTAACCAAGTGTTTTCATATTGGCCTGGTTATAGGTCCTCGGTCAGCCGTATTGGCCATCGGCCTGCGGCCTCGGGCCAATACGGCAGGCCTCGGACCTATAACAAGGCCAATATGAAAACACTTGGTTAATAACATAATATTATTATGTTTTGACCAGCACAAATGTACAAGAGTGTAATCTCACCTTAGAAGATCCATGAAGGCGATTATGGGGCTAGAAGACTCGCCGTAACCTTGGGGCCCAATTTTAGTTTTCAAACCAATTCGGTCCCCTGGTCTTACAGTCACCGCTAAAGTTATTCCCAGAGTAGCCGCCAGTGCCATGGTGGTCAGATAGTAGACCAAGGCTCGTAGACCGATCTTGCCCGAAGACCGGATATCCATTTCTGCTGTAGACGTCACCAAACTGGACACGATGATCGGAATTATCAACATTTTCATCCCTTGTATAAACAAATCGCCCGGAAAACGTAAATACAGGATCTGCTTGTTGTTGAGTTTGGGGTCCATTTTGTTCAAACCAGCACCGATCGCAACACCAAGGAATACACCGAGTAGCATCAAAACAACGAGCAAGTTTGATTTGAGAAAATCTACAACGCATTTTTGTATTTTTCGTCCTGATACGCCCTCTCCGTTTGATCTGCGTGGTCCGGTTGTCTGCATCTCACTTTCTCGTTAATACTTAACGAAAATGAACAATCAGATCAACCTGGGATAAAATGCTTAAAAATTGACTTGTAGAGATTCACCGACGCCACATATTCCTAGAGAAGTGTAGAACCAGTTGCACTCGAATATTCCCAAATTAACTCTTCTCATCACATTTATTTGCCTATGTCCTGATGAACTGTATAGATATATCCATCGTAATTAATTGTCAATGCTGTGAAAAGAACACTGAAGGCATGATTACAAATAGCCCATGGCGGTATCGCTCGGTCGAGCACACTCACCTGATCCGTTCGGAGATAAATTCACCAGGCTCCATCCAGTCTTACAAAGCGTAGGTTAGCTTATGTTGAACTTAACTACCTGGCGGCATATACCTTCAACATACTGTGAAATATAGGATGTTTTATCCACCATACAATTACGTAAAGTTCGTGTGCATGCCTACTATAGAAATATATATATATGTTCTGATTTTTAGTTCTTTTTGTTTTGACAAAGCTATTTTCGATATTTCATTTCATGACCTTTTAGGTCATGTATAGTAAAACATCTGCGAACACAGTTATTCGTGAGAAACAATTCTATATGCATATGGTTTAATATGAGATGGTTGTATAACTGCACTAAATTTTTACTTTGTAAAGTCTGATGTGCATTTTTAGCCCACCATCACCAGATGGTGGGGCTGTTCAAATCACTTTTCGTCCGTGGTCGTCGTCCGCCCGTCCGTCCGTCCGTCCGTCGGAGCGTCGTCCGTCGTCCGTCAATTCTTGTTATCGCGATTTCTCAGGAACTATTGCGTGGCTTTTTCTCAAATTTGGTACACAGGATCCCTTGGGGTCTAGTTGTCCAAGATAGCTTTTCTGGTCCGATTCGAAAATCCAGTATGGCCACCAGGCAGCCATCTTGGATTTCCCCATGAAACTTTGTTATCGTGAATTCTCAGGAAGTAGTGCATGGATCCTTCTCAAATTCGGTACACAGCTTCCCCTTGGGGTCTAGTTGTGCAAGATACCGTTTCTGGTCCGATTCGAAAATCCAATATGGTCACCAGGCTGCCATCTTGGATTTCCCCATGAAACTTTATCGTGAATTTTCGGGAAGTACTGCATGGATCTTTATCAAATTTAGTACACAGGCTCCCCATGGGGTCCAGTTGTGCAAGATACCTTTTTCGTCCGATTCGAAAATCCAATATGGCCGCCAGGTGGCCATTTTGAATTTCCCCATAAAATTTTGTAATCGTGAATTCTCAGGAACTACTGCATGGATCTTTGTCAAATTTGGTACACAGGTTTCCCTTGAGGTCTAGTTGTGCAAGTTACCTTTTTTGGTCCGATTCGAAAATCCAATATGGCCACCAGGCGCCCATCTTGAATTTTCCCATGAAACATTGTTATCGTGAATTATCAGTAACTACTGCATGGATCTTTCTCAAATCTGGTATACAGATCCCACATGGGGTCTAATTATGCAAGATAACTTCTTTGGTCCGATTTGAAAATCCAATATGGCCGCCAGGCCGCCATCTTGGATTTCCCCATGAAACTTTGTGATCGTGAATTCTCAGGCCATCCTCAGGAATCTTCATTCTCGCATTTGGTACAGGCCCCCCTTGTAGCATAGTTGTGCAATATACGTTCTTTTTGGTCAGATTTGAAAAGTCAACATGTCCTCCAGGCGGCCATCTTCAATTTTCTGATAACAATTTCCTCTTGAACCCTTGTTACCGGGTATCTTTAAATCTCCATAACTACGGAATGGGTCTTGACGAGGGCCCTTCAGGAGGTAAAAGCATTTTGGGAAAGGTATTGCGCCACTATTTCTAAGAACTCTGGCGTTGAATGTATGTGGATATTGAAAAACTCAAAATGTCTTACGGAAGAACTTGATGCTAAAGGTCACATACTGTACAGACATGTATCCACATGGGATTTCTCGACTCTCTATACTACAATCCCTCATCATGACCTTATTGACCGTATAAGTTCATTAATAGTATCTGTGTTCAAGAAAACTGATCGTAGATATATTAATGTCGGAAGCCATAAAGCATTATTTAGCTCTACTACATACAAGAGATATCATCCATGGGATGTTTCTTTGTTTATAGAGTTACTTGAATTTCTCATTAAAAATATTTATGTGAAATTTGGCAACACAATATATCAGCAGCATATAGGTATTCCAATGGGTACTAATTGTGCACCCCTGTTGGCTGACCTATATCTGTTCTCTTATAAATATGACTATATGCAGGCGCTTTCAAAAACCGATCCATTCAAAGCCCGTTCCTTCTCATTCACCAAACGCTATATAGACGATCTTCTCACTGTGGATAATCGCTATATAAATGACGCAGTGAAGGATATATATCCACCTTCACTGGATTTGAAGGAAACCACAGATAGCCCTACAGGCATATCTTATTTAGATCTCTATCTCTATAAAAATGAAGCGGGCATTCTCTCTCGTCGACTTTATGACAAAAGAGATGATTACAATTTCGACATCGTAAACTATCCCTTTCTGGACAGTAATATTCCAGTGGGACCTGCATATGGAGTATACATATCTCGCTTAGTAGCATTTGCTAGATCCTGTGTTAAATGTGACGATTTTAATCAACGTCACAAAACATTGTTACAGAAACTTATAAAACAGGACTATTCCACCAAACGCCTCCACTCAAAGTTTCTCAAATTTGGCGATACATATCGCATGCTGATAAAAAAAAATACGAACGTAGCGTGCAAGATCTATGGCGCTACGTTTCGTAACTTGTGTCTAATTCCGCTTAACCCGGGGCTAGGGGCCGTATGAACCCATGTACTTCAAGATCCTCATGGTACTCATATGAACAGTAACAATCAAAGCGTGGCTGAGATACATCATTCTTTAGATGACGACTTTACAACGAATTATGGATTAAGAATACTGATCAGCGATACGGATTTGATATTTTTGGAATATCATGATGTCTTGCCGGCATCATTGAAAACTGTTGACCGCTTCTCTCTTGCAGGAAACAAGCCTATGTTTATGTATACTATGATTGCCTTTTTGAATTTGGTGCTAATACTGTTATATGGAATATGGACTAGGTCTTTGGATTATGGACGCGGATATTCTCTAATGGACGACGGCTGAATTATGGATAACGGACTAGACGCTTGTAATTCCTCACATTCTGTACAGATGGTATAATCCCTTGCATCCTAGTTGTGCATTCATCGTTGTTTAGATCCCATTCGAAATTTCAATAGCCAACAGGTGGCCATGTTAAGACAATTTTTTTCTGTGATCGGACAAAAATATAATACATTAGTTGGCAATATGCCTTAAGACCCACGCCCCTAAGGGCCTTAAGAATTACTTTTGGTCATAATTTTAACTTGTAATTATATTCAAAAGCTCGTTTAATTTTCATTTCATGAAAGGAAACTAGTTTTCAGAAGTTCCTACAGAGGAGGCTGTTACAAGGGTGGGGGAATGGAGCGGGATCCCATCCCAATAAAATTGCAACATGCATCCTGACGTCCAGAACATTGTTCTTAACGTCCCAACAGGAACAAATCCTGAATTCCCAGACGTTTATTATTTCTTTGCCACATTTTCAGTAAATCAGTGTCATCTTACGGTGGAATTTTTCGTCATGAAATAGCATACAAATATATCAATCTATATATTTCTGAAACGAGTATTTATTCAGGATTCTAAGCATATTATTAAAATTAAAATCGGATAATTAATGGATACGCTATCAGCTATTGACGGCCGACGAGCTATACTTCCGATGACTGCCGAAGATTTTCCGCAGGTAAAATAATCTCGTTTTCCGTCGAAATAACGACAGTCGCTGTTCAGTCTTTCATTGTGAACAGGTCAGATTGATAAATCGTTCAATTAATGTATATTATTCCTTCTAAAACTACTTAAAGGATTTTTATCAATATTTTTTTTTCTCTGGAATATGTGTCAGAAGAGTTAGTACTTAACTAAGAAATTTAAAAAAAATTTCTTTCTAGTCCCCTGTGGGCGGATTTAAGCCTTTTTGGCAGCTCTATTTAGCCCCGTCAGATATGCATATTTGTGGAATGAAAGCGAGGCCGCCAATGTGTGACGTCACAGACGCGATTGCTCGTTAATGACAGGTAGCAATTTAGTATGGATTACATACTGGGAGAGAGTTAATCAGCTGTGACAAATCCAATTATCGGCTTTATCTGAACTGTGATTTTGTGGGCTTCTTCACAATTCGACTCGAGAATACTACCGCCTTATAAATAGCAGTGTAAATTGACTCCAAGATGCCGTATTGTGCCGCTAAAAATAGCTCACGTCAAAACATTTAGGAGAGGGTATTTGAAAGTCAGGCGAGTGGTTGCAATATAATACAATATAAAATATGACCGTTTACGTGAGCTAAATATCACTCTCGTGATATGAATTTACTAGACTGTTTGCGTGCAGGTGAGCTATCTGATAATGTCACCAACACCCGTTGTGCGAGAAATTCCCCCCCCCCGCCCCTCAAGTCGGGCGAGTGGTTGCAATACAATATAAAATGTGACCTTTTACGTGAACTAAATATCACTCTCGTGACATGAATTTACTAGACTGTTTGCGTGCAGGTGGGCTATCTGATAATGTCACCAACATCCGTTGTGCGAGAAATTGCCCCCTCCCCCTCCATGTATCTGCGAAAAGACGAGAGCAGGACAGTTAGAAAGTCGCAATTTGTTCTTTCCTATCAATTACGCTAGCTGGACGGCATATTCCTACTGGAAATAATTTATTGAACACAGATTTGCCAGAAGTAAAAAAAAATGAACTAAATATTTTTGGTAGATGATATCTAACGTCGTGCTTTCAAACTGACCTGAACGAAAGAGAAAACTCCAAAATTGGCGTACGTCTCAGTGTTGAAATTTCACCAGGTAGGCCTGGACTAACAAATTATTTCGATCATTGTCTAAATATTTATTCATTCTATGCATAGGGGGCCTATATATAACGTCCGGCATAGATAATAAATAACATACCAGTATGTGTTTACAAATCGACCATGTTCCAAGTTGATACGGCAGAACGTCAAGATGTCCATTTATGTCCTCTGTATATAGATCATCATCACTGGCATATTCCTCAATGGTTTCGAATCGTTTTTCCATTAATTATACAGCGATATACGCGATGGAGTAATCGCAAATCCACAGCTTAATATATAGCTCAGACAGACGACTACAGAAGACGATCGCTTATCTGACGTCACGCGGTCACGTGACGCCTAAGCTCATTAACGGGTTAACTGGAGAAAATTGAGGTATTTAATGAAAAAGGCTCAAATACGCGTGGCTGTAAAAAAATTCTTAATTAAGTACTAACTCTTCTGACAAATATTCCAGAGAAAAAAAATATTGATACAAATCCTTTAAATCATTTTTTAAATGCATGAACGATGATATTTACAACAATTCAGCGTAAAATTGCGAATTTCGTTCCATACGGCTGCCTGGTGGAGTTACCTTAGCGTGTGTGAGGAGGAGGAGGAGGAGGAGGAGTAGGAATGAGGAGGAGGAGGATGAGTGAAGAGGAGGAGGAGGAAGAGGAAGAGGAGGAGGAGGAGGAAGAGTGAGCAATGAGGAGGAGGAGGAATGAGGAGGACGAAGAGTGAGGAATGAGGAGAAGGAAGAGTGAGGAGGAGGAGGAGGAGGAGGAATGATTGAGGAGGAGGAGGAATGAGGAGGAGGAGGAGGAGGAAGAGAAGGAGGAGGAAGAGGAAGAGGAGGAAGAGGAGGAGGAGAAGAAGAAGATGGCACTAATCTCCCCAAACATCCGAACAGGGGTTTGCTCAGAAAGAAAAACTGGTATGCTAGAGCGTTAGGATAAGGCGTTAAGATAAGGCCTAACAGACCGATATGTGGGGGAGATAACTCTTGTTGGGCCGTACCGTGACCGGAAGTGACCTTTGACACGGATATGACGTCAACTTGACCTACTAACCTAGTTACAAAGGTCATCTCGACCTACTTATGACCACATACACATTTTACATTCTCTGGGTGCAAGAAAGAGTATACTATGGCTCCAACTTTGTGAATTCGCTGCTTGTGCTGGAACAGTATGGTCGACAAATCATCCTATTTTCCCATAAAACATACACATTTTACATTCTCTGGGTGCAAGAAAGAGCATACAATCGCTCCAAGTGTGTGTGAATGTAGAAAAACCCCGGATAACGGGTATATAATCTCCACAGACACAACCACCACCACCACACACCGCTACTACTACCACCACCACCACCACCACGCCCCTCACCACGCAAAGTTACGGAGATACGATAAATTCGTATAGGAGCTTTACCGTAGACCTCGACACGAGGAATACAACGCCACAAAGAGCGCGCGCGTATGTCGCTTATTTCCCGCGAAAATGTCGAATCACGTGACACCAATTACCGTCTCATTGCTGCGAAAGTTACCGTCACACGATAAAATTGTATAGGATCGTTATTGTACATCTATACGAGAGGAATACGACGCCGCAAGCCACAAGTCTCTATCTGTCTTAGTTCTCGATATATCGCCATCGGTAATTTATAGAAAATTCGACAAAAATCGGCAAAGCCCCCAAAAAATCTATATTTTTTAGTCCAAAACAAAATTTGGACGCTCTAGGGGCATGACTAAGGAATTTACGCATTTCATGCCGCATTCAACAGTATCAACATAGGAATCAATAAGACTTCGATGTATTTACTTAGCTGGTTAATTGGAACGGACACTCACTCTCAACTTCTCTCGAACCAACATACTTATATGTTAAATAATTAGTCGAAATTCTTCGTTCTATATATATGTGATGATAGTGAAATGAGCTGTATTGCACAATATAGTGCAAGACTATCTCGGGATTGTGAAACCGTTCATGTGAATTAGTCGACATTCAGGTAACCGATTTGATTGTGAGCGAGATGGACGTACCAGTTAATAAGGGGATATACAACTGAACATGGTACGTGAAAATACCTGTAAATAACGGTATACACAACTCGATCCATCACTCATTAGACACCAGCGCTAAGTCTGACTTATTACACGAAGCATTCTCCCCTTAATAGAGCTAGGAAAAAATGTTTAATACATAATTTAAAGATGTCATCTCGAGAAACGCGATGGAACAAACGGCGATTCTCTTAGTCGGTGTATTTACTGGAAGGGATAGTCCCTCTCTTAAACGCATATAGAGAGACTATATCAGTTGTATTGCGCAACATAGTGCAAGACTATGTTGGTGGTGAAACCCATTGACTGTGACGTCACTTCGACCTACTAAGCTAGTTACAAAGGTCGTCTCGACCTAGTTATGAGTAACCTACTACCCTGATTATATAAGGTCATGCCGACCTATCTATGAAGATATAGTGATCTAGTTATGGTGACCTAGTGATGAGATCATGTTGACCTATTTTTTTATATTTTTTTTTATTTTTATTTTTTTTAGTGACGTAATAGGCTTCCCCGGCTTCCCTGCGTTCGAACTGTCCTATTACATTCTATTGCTGCACGAGAATTTGTCTCTCTCGTGGATTAGAGGTACCTACCTGAAAACTCAAGTTAATAACTGCTCCCGCACGTGCAGGGAAAGGTTACGTACCCCGCGAAACTCTTCCGAGGGAAGGGTCTTGATCCCCTCATTAGCCATGTCAGTTTTTGTGTCTCTCAAGAAATTACTTTTATAAATATGAAATTAAAATAAACCGTGAAAAGCGTACGAGAACCCGTACCCGTAATCCCAAGCCCGTAGTGAAGCTTGCCCCACTCTCCCCTACAGATTGGTAGAGACTGTCACTGGTTTAGGGATATTAATATGGTGTTTCTTATTTTTCTGGTCGTCGCCAATTTGTTTAAAATTGGACATGATGCCGAAAATATATCATTAGCAATATAACCAAAGTGAACACAATGCGATTGACAGATTGTAAACTTACGACCTTTTCACTGAGCAGAGAACGTGCTCCAAATCGAAACGAGGTTTCATCCAACGACAGCTTTGATTGGCTGACTTAAGAGTATTATTATGGGATAGACGTTTCAGTCCAAATCGGCAGCCATTTTGACAAATGAAAGTTTGCTGATCTGTTCTCCAGTATTGTTTATTCATAATTGACATAAAATAAATAGTCTCAAGCGTTTTTGCGGACAACACTGAAATACATATCGGATAATTTCACTGTTAACACTGATGAAACACGGAAGTACGGTACCGTAGTTTGGAATATTGCTTTTTTGGAGGGAAGGCGCTTGTGATCATCGCAATGTTCAGCTGTTCATGTGTTGATGCCCGACTCGCACACGCGGTGTTTTTCGCGACCTGTGCTTTTTAGGCCTCACAGAAATGAAACTTGCAACCTGATTAAAACTTATCAGGGCAAGCAGAATGTAAATTTTTATGGAAATTCGTGTTACTAACACCGCTTTGACTCTCGAGTTCACATACCTTCCTCCCTCCCTACACTGCTTTAACAGTAGACTTCAGGTACATTCCTCAGTAACACCGCTTGGACTATCCACTTCACTTACGTCCCCCCCGCACCACTTTGACTCGACTTCCCGTATTTTCCTCCCTAACACCGCTTTGACACTTGACATCACATACCTTCTTCCCTAACACTGCTTTGACAGTCGACTTCAGGTACATTCCTCCGTAACATCGCTTTGACTCTGAACTTGAAGCACATCATTCGCCAGCTCGGCGTTGATATTTCACCGTTGGTACACTCCCTAACACCGCTTTGACACTACCTCACTTACATTCCTCTCTAACACCGCTTTGACACTGGACTTCACGTACCTTCCTCCCTAACACTGTTTTGTCACTCGACGTACATTCCACCCTAACACCGCTTTTACTCTCGACTTCAAGTACATTCCTTCCTAACACCGGTTTGACTCTCGACTTCACGTACCTTCCTGCCTAACACCACTTTGACACTTGACTTCTTGTAGCTTCCTCTCTGCTTTGACACTCTCTCTACCTCACATATATTCCATTTAACAGCGCTTTGACACTGAACTTCAAGCACATCATTCTACCACTCCACTTCAACATTTCACCCGAGATACAGTTTTGTGGAGAAATCATTTGATTTTGATAGCTGAAACGAACCTGAACCGGATGGATATAAAACTCCAAGTCCTATCCCAATTTGACACTGGACTTGACATACATTCCTCCCTAAAGCCCAAGTCCCACTTAGGCGAATTCCTTTACGAAACTTGCCGATTTAAGATCGTAAGTATTGGTAAGATTCTCGCAAGCTATTCGTAAAGACATTCGCCATGATTCGTAAGCCATCGCTTCAATTCGTAAGAAAATCGTCGCCACGGTTTTATCGCCGCGTCAATTTCAAAATGTTCAAAAAATTCGCCAAGAAATGCGATTTTGCCTTAAGTCTCAAATATTCGTAATTTTATCGTAAGTCGTCGTAACTACGTTGTAATGCATCGTAATTAAGTCATAATTTAATCGCCTTATTGGTAACAGTTCCGTTAATAATCGTCAAATGAAAAATAAATACTAATAGTTACGATAAAGCCCAAGTCCCACTTAAGCGAAGTTGCTTACGAAACTTTGCGATGTATTGGTCGTAATGTTTCGTAATAAATCGCTTTACAAAAACCGGTTTTCCCGTCATTTGGGGCGAATAGATACGACATGTTTTACGAGTAATTACGACTGTTTGCGATGCAGTTACAAAGAAATACGATACTTTTACAACAGTTAGCGATATTCGCACCCAAATTTAAGCGAATCAGTGCGATACAGTTGCGAATATGTGCGATGTATTTGCGAACATTTACGAAGTGCATACGACTACTTGCCATTATTTCACGATGTCTCGCGAGAACGTACGAAGGATTGACGACGTCTTTACGACGTTGTTATGACAGTTTGGGTAAAATGTTTACGATTACTTCGTATACCATCGTTTCCTGTCGTAAGTTATCGTAACTATTAGTGTTTATTTTTCTCTTGACGATTATTAACGGAACTGTTACAAATAAGGCGATTAAATTACGACTTAATTACGATGCACTACAACGTAGTTACGACGACTTACGATTGTTTACGATAAAATTACGAATATTTGAGACTTAAGGCAAAATCGCATTGCTTGGCGAATTTTTTTAACATTTTGAAATTGGCGAATGTCTTTACGAATAGCTTGCGAGAATCTTACCAATACTTACGATCTTAAATCGTCAAGCTTCGTAAAGGAATTCGCCTAAGTGGGACTTGGGCTTTACTTAGGAAACGATTGTATACGAAGAAATCGTAAATATTTGACCCAACCTGTCATAACAACGTCCTAAAAACGTCGTAAAACCTTCGCAAGACATCGTGAAATAATGGCAAGTAGTCGTATGCACTTCGTAAATGTTCGCAAATACATCGCACATATTCGCAACTGTTTCGCTCTGATTCGCCTAAATTTGGGTGCGAATATCGCTAACTGTCGTAAAAGTATCGTATTTCTTTGTAACTGCATCGCAAACAGTCGTAATTATTCGTAAAACATGTATCTATTCGCCCCAAATGACGGGAAAAATCGGCTTTTGTAAAGCGATTTATTACGAAACATTACGACCAATACATCGCAAAGTTTCGTAAACATTTTCGCTTAAGTGGGACTTGGGCTTAACACCGCTTTGACACTGAACTTCAATCACATCATTCTCCAACACCGGTAAGGATATGTACTACAAGTACATTGGTGACTAACGCGACTCATTGCAGGACTGCTGGTACAATCGTCTGTAACGCCGATTGAGGACTACTATTTATTTTCATTCCTCCTTTACTCCATTTTACAGTGGACTGCCGGTAGATTGATGCATAAGGACAATTTGATAGTGGAATTAACATACATTCTTCCTTTAAACCGCTTTGAGATTGGAATACAGATACATTGTTCGATAACCTGCCTTCTATATTGGAATACATGTACAATGCTCCCTAACCCTGCTTAAAGACAACTATTGGCAAACGTACCTCGCTAATCCTGCTCTCACCCTCGGTGAGCTGGACATTGCTCCCTAACCCCGCTTAAGACACTGGACTTGACGTACATTACTCTGTAGCATCGCTTTCACAGTCGATTTGACAGTATGTTATTTCATTTAGTGTGAATGTAGGTGCAATGTATCGTGATCTGGGATATAAGTTAAGCCTGACAATATTTGAGAGTATCGCTGTTATATTCCATTGAAGGATAGCTACCCCGTTAGAGGCAGTATTTTTCACCCCCCGTGACAATTTGTCTTCTGTATCAATAAATATACAAGATAACCATAATAAACTATTAATTTTATAGAAGCGTACATCGTAGGGATTCCAACGGTATGAATTGTGTAACCGACACTACTACTGTTTAGAAAATATTCCATTTTTTTTAAAAATTCAAATGAAAACAATAGCGTCCATTTTTCAATTGAAATTTCATGAAAACGGTTGATCTTGTTTTAACTTTGATGCTATACCTTGATAGGAGACAACTCGAACTAGTAAACTTTATCTCATTTTCTTGCCTGGGTTTGTTTTTACAGCTATACTATGATTGTCTTTTTGAATTTGGTGCTAATACTGTTATATGGAAAATGGAATAGGTCTTTGGATTATGGACGCGGATATTCTCTAATGGACGACGGCTGGATTATGAATGACGGACTAGACGCTTGTAATTTGACTAAAACAAATTAAAAAACGTACTATTTTACCGTCATTTATCTTAAAAGTTGAATAATTAAAAAACTGAGCCGAACTTACAAAAAGTGAGTTGAAATGTACTAGGCCACCTTATAAGTAACAAGCATGCCAAATTTCAAAAGCGTAGCATGGATATTTTTCGAGAAATAAACGTTTAAATCTCGGATTTTGTAAAAAAAAATGAAAGGCTAGAAATCGGGCAAAATGTGTCCATCTATACATTTGATGAATTAATCCTAATTTTTTGCTTGAATTCTATTGTCAAATACATTTTTAATCTGTCTTATGAGACCTACTCGAATTCCTGTTTATTTTGGATAACTATTACGCTAAGGTTTATTCATCAAGGCGGTTTAACATCCAATTTAAATTTTAAAAACTTGCTAAAACTTGTTCAGCTGAGAAATGTTCACACCTGTGTTGATCACTTCACGGCGGGTGTCTGAGTGAAGTGTCACTGCGTTGAGTACACTTGCATCTGTATATGTTATAAATAGAAACAAAAATACGGATGTTTGCATGGTTTTGATCAGAATGGAGTAGATTAATGTAAATGAGTAGGATTTCTAGGTAATTAGCTTAACAAAATACTGCGGAAATGAGTTTTGGAAAGGGAAATTTAACAGACAAAAATAACAGTAGCTAAGCCCATGCAATCTGCTGTTCTATTCTTACGACAGACTATTAGGGTGGCCAGTTCCAGCGAGTCAATTAACAATACAATACACACTCAGGCAGCTATTAACGACTTACAATAGACAGTCGTGTGAAAGGTTAATCTCTTCCCAGCTGGATACCGGACCACCTATAAGGCAATCTGTTTGATTTTTCCAGTGCCTCAGAAAATAAATGTTTAATCCTAATATTGAAGCACTTCTAATCAGAATTTTGATTTCATTTTTTCACCAAATGTTAGACGAAATAGTGAATATTTAAATGAAGAAATAAAAAAATAACCAATTTGGACCCTCGAACGGGATAGCTATCTTTAATATGAGAGTGTCCCTACACTCTGTCATCATGGAAAGTATAGAGAAATAATGTCGTTTTTAGGCTGTCGCTTTATAAAATATACATATCTGATGAAGTGTCATTTATAGACTGTCGCTTTATAAAATATACATATCTGATGAAATGTCGCTTTTAGACTGTCGCCTTAAAAAATATACATCGCTTTCAAAGTGTCGTTTTTAGACTGTCGTTTTGGGTGAAGAGTGGTGCTAGTCCGCCATAGGTGTCCTTTTAGCACTGTCATCTTAGAAGTAAGAATGAGCCTGACGATATTTCTAAGCATGACAGTTCTTAGATGATTCAGTGAGAGTGTCGTTTTAGAGTGTCGTTATATAAAATCGTCTTGGGAGGAGAATAGTCCGGGTACCTCACATGTGTCGTTTTAACACTGTCGTCTTATGGAAAGGGGTAAATATACATATCTGATGAAGTGTCGTTTATAGACTGTCGCTTTATCAAATATACATATCTGATGAAGTGTCGCTTTTAAACTGTCGCTTTAAAAAATATACATCGCTTTCAAAGTGTCGTTTTTAGACTGTCGTTTTGGGTGAAGAGTGGTGCTAGTCCGCCATAGGTGTCTTTTTAGCACTGTCATCTTAGAAGTAAGAATGACACTGACAACATTTCTAAGCATGGCTGTTCTTAGATGATTCAGTGAAAGTGTCGTTTTAGAGTGTCGTTATAGAAAATCGTCCTGGGAGGAGAATAGTCCGGGTACCTCACATGTGTCGGTTTAACACTGTCGTCTTATGGAAAGGGGTAATGGCCCTGTCGAGAGAAACTGTACATAATATACATATCTTTCAAAGTGTCGTTTTTACATTGTCGTCTTACAAGGAGGGGTAATGGGCCAATCTCGTGCTCTCTTACATGGAGTATGGACCTATTTTCCTATCAATATTTTTAGGCCACGTTTAAATGGGATTAGGTTTGTGTGTATTTACTTTTCTTCGGCTGTGAATATTCGTACCCTATTCCCAAAGTCGCCCAGCTTGCTCATCCAAACGGCCAGCGAGAAAACGGCCAGCTAGTTCTTGATGTCAGTGTGTTTGTTTGCTGGAAACAAGGCATGAATTTCATCGAGATACCGCCATATTTTCCGAGTATACAATAAGTTGGAGAACAGCAAACCGACTAATGAATTTCAGGATTCTTTAATGCATACACTTATCACAAATTGTAAAATCATAACGTGTGTACTCCGGCGATTATATTAAGTCTATATAAATACAGTCTAGGCGTGACATAATCAACTTTGCGACAGGGAACTGTAGCAACACGAGTTGTTGGTGTACTTTATCGGATAATTTTTACGAATCTTTCTGCGAAATTTTCTGCTATGGTTTATAATTTCTTGTATTCCTGATGCCTGAGCTATTGAGATTTTTGTTCTCAAATCCACATTACTGTTGAACTGTGAAATCTTGGGATTTGAATATCTTGGAGTTGAGTATCTTGAAGATGACCATCTTGGTATTGATTATCTTGATTTATCTTACTTGGTATCAGGTATAATGTAGATGCAAGATTTAAAATCTTGAAATTTGGCCTTTAAATATGTGAATATATACTCGTCAAAATAGCTGGTTCTCTTGATTAGCATAGACAGAGTATTGACAGACATTTCATAAATTGCCAGATTCAACAAGCAAAGTTGGCCACACTCCTACTCTCAGTGATCTGTGCATTTTTACATAATTGGATTACAAAGTTTACAACCAATTATATATAGGTTTTATAGCAACGCAGAAGAGGTCACATCTAGATATTCATACTTTTTAAAGTTTATTGATCAACGGAAACCCGACAATTAATTGAACTTAAGAAAGTAGTATAGTCTACCGATTTAAAGTCATATTTTGCCGGGGGGAGGTAAATCTCTGTGGCGACAGGTGGCGTTGTGGTGGAGGTTATGGGTTGCATCAGCATTGGCTGGGTGCCAAGTTTTATAATTGACTGGGAACAGAGTGCACTATAGCTCCGGCAACCTTTGACCTCGAATTCCTTCGCGGTCTGGCGGTGATGCGGTCTGCCTCCGCGGACAGAAAATAATCCCACGGGGAAAAATGCATGGAATGCATCTATGGACCCTGGGATATACTGTACATGTAAGTACTAGAGTTCTAGTGGGAATTGAATCCCGGTCGCTTTATCTAGAGGCCGACGCTCTACCATTAGACCACGAATTATAGGCTACAAACCAAGGTTGAAAATAGCATATATATGTCTACCATATGGCCCATACTGGTCTACTGGTCAATGTTGAACTTAATGGGAAATTTACTCCTGGTGATTGCGATATGGGTTGTTTGGTTTTGTTTTTCACGTCTCGCCTAGACTGGACGAGTCTCTATTTCATATGTACTATTTAATCATAATAAAATGATCTTTAATAAATATATACGTTTGATAAATAAATAAATAAAATGAAAAAAATATTTTTAATATAGAGACTGGACGATTTGATGGGTTTCGTCCAATCTCCTGGCTTCGATTGCATATACCTTTCGTCTAAACGGCTGCAGGAATGATCTCTGCCCCACCGTAATAAAAATGTAGAACGGAAGGAACAGTTCGTATGATTCGATGATATTCCATTGGTTTGGCGTTTTGATTGGCATGGATCACCAGCGCGTGATGGATAATGCATGAATGAAAGAACGTACCGGTTCTATTTTCAGGTTGTAGTCATAGATACCTATCCCTCCCATCCACGTCATTTTTTCAATGAAAAGTCCGCCATTGTGTTGCTAAGCCGCGTCACAGCTCTGTAAATTTTGTAAAACTGCTCTATCCAAAAAGAGTTCGTTTGCGTTTGTCTTGATATAATACCGTACTGATGTTATTCATGACATAATTGAAATGTATAATGGCATGGTTGACATAACTGCACAGTTAGAAAATAAATTATGTGACATGTTTCGCGTAATACACTGCGCGCATAATAATGTAACAGCTTATTACATTTTTGTTGCCTGTGGGTGAGATTAGATTTGGAGCTGTTTGTAAAAAGCGGAAAACGGATCGAGGCTTGGTGAATGGGTTTCGTCGTGTAAAGATTCCATCTGGAGGTGTGGTTAGTTTGGACGATTGACATGTTTTTACCTTCGGTCGCAACATTTGTATCAATTTCATTCTAATGCCACACTGTGACGTCTCGGCAGTAACGTCATTCCCATTGTTGAGGTCATGGTAGTAACGTTATTCTCATTGTTGACGTCACATGAACGCATTGCTTCCAGCGTGCGTATATGAACGAACCAATCAAATCCTTTGAGTTGGGGGCGGGGTCAGAATACGGAGTTTTCATTGGTGACAAAAAATGCACAGTATATTGTGCATTTTTTCTTGCAAAGTTAGCTCCCTTGTGACGTTGCGTCCAGTCCCTGTTTCAAGCATTTCTTAATAGGCAGAGTTACTTCCTCTTGTTTCCAGTTTAAAATACATTATGAAACAGGGGCTGGGTCCAGTCTACGTCTCGCCACGAAAAACATGATGGGCAGGGTCTCGAAGCGATTGGTTGAATATTTTTGAAAAAGTCACTGTGCGCATGCGTAATGGGTAAATAGCGCTGGGTGGTCGTTTTGGGGTCTAGGTCAGCCCCTTGTGGGCCGATTGGGTCGAGTGAGGTATCAATGTGAAGCATACGTGAGGGAGCATCCGACGGGCTGGGTTTGACGTGGAACCGACGTCAATCTGCGCATGCGCGGTAGACAAAGTGTATGGAAATAGACGTTTTGAGGTCGAGGTGGGAAACTGGTAATCCGATGGAGTCGTATGAGGTATCAATGTGAAGCATACGTGAGGGAGCATCCAGCTGGACCAGTGTGTCGTCCGTGTTCAACATTCTGCGCATGTGCCGACAGGGAATTGTGGGAAAAGGGTATGGAAATAGACGTTTTGGGGTCAAGGTGGGCCACTAGTGGGCCTATGGAGTCGAATGAGGTATCAATGTGAAGCATTCGTGAGGGAGCATCCGCCTGGACTGGTGTGTCGCTCGTTTTAAACATTCTGCGCATGGGCAGACAGGGAATTGTGAGAAAAGAGTATGGAAATAGACGTTTTGGGGTCTAGGTGGGCCACTCGTGGTCCAATGGAGTTGAGTGAGGTATCAATGTGAAGCATACGTGAGGGAGCATCCACCTGGACTAGTGTGTCGTCCGTGTTCAACATTCTGCGCATGTGCAGACAGGGAATTTTGAGAAAAGGGCATGGAAATAGACGTTTTGGGGTCTAGGTGAGCCACTCGGGGTCCGATGGAGTCGAGTGAGGTATCAATGCGAAGCATCCGTGCAGGAGCATCCGCCTGGACTAGCGTGTCGTCCGTGTTCAACATTCTGCGCATGCACAGGCAGGGAATTGTGAGAAAAGGGAATGGAAATAGACGTTTTGGGGTTTGGGTGGGCCGCTATTGGTCCGATGGAGTCAAGTGAGGTATCAATGTGAAGCATTCGTGAGGGAGCATCCGCCTGGACTAGCGTGTCGTTCGTTTTCAACATTCAACATTTTCCGAGTATACAATAAGTAGGAGAACAGCAAACCGACTAATGAATTTCAGGATTCTTTAATGCATACACTTATCACAAATTGTAAAATCATAACGTGTGTACTCCGGCGATTATATTAAGTCTATAAAAATACAGTCTAGGCGTGACATAATCAACTTTGCGACAGGGAACTGTAGCAACACGAGTTGTTGTTGTACTTTATCGGATAATTTTTACGAATCTTTCTGCGAAATTTTCTGCTATGGTTTATAATTTCTTGTATTCCTGATGCCTGAGCTATTGAGATTTTTGTTCTCAAATCCACATTACTGTTGAACTGTGAAATCTTGGGATTTGAATATCTTGGAGTTGAGTATCTTGAAGATGACCATCTTGGAATTGATTATCTTGATTTATCTTACTTGGTATCAGGTATAATGTAGATGCAAGATTTAAAATCTTGAAATTTGGTCTTTAAATATGTGAATATATACTCGTCAAAATAGCTGGTTCTCTTGATTAGCATAGACAGAGTATTGGCAGACATTTCATAAATTGCCAGATTCAACAAGCAAAGTTGGCCACACTCCTACTCTCAGTGATCTGAGCATTTTTACATAATTGGATTACAAAGTTTACAACGAATTATATAAAGGTTGCATAGCAACGCACCACCCTTAGTCCGAATGCGTCGTGTGATGTGGCATCTTGTAGTAACGCCCACCAACGCCAAGCTCAACGCTTCAATGCCCTGATGAATTAACCCAAAAGCTCTGATTTTGATGGAATTGCCACCAATACATCGAAATGCAGTGACGCCCGTCGTTACGCCTCGACGCCAGCATTACGCTTTGACGCCATGATGTAGACAGATGAGAGAAAAACAACAACAACAAAGATGACAGAATAAAGAACAACAACAACAACAACAAGTTTTTCATATAGTTTATTCCCCTCAATGTTACATCATACCCACGCTGGGAGAGCCGCGTTGGGTATGTTTATAATTCGAGAAGACTCTTGGCCAATCAGAGACCACCATTTGGCTCTGTATCTGTCATTCTCGGCTGCTCTTGTCCAGTCAGAAGTCGCCATTTCAGAAAGTTCCATCTTCGGCCATGTTCGCTCTCAACCGTTTGCTCTATCGTCATCGGGCAGGCCAAGATACTGTAACGGCAACATATCCTCAGATAGTTGTTTGCGCATTCTGAGTATCTATCAGTGCATTGGTGCATACATTCATCCAATGGGAAGATTTCGTAATTTGGTCACGAAGAAGGTAACATTGGTGACCCTCTCCACTGTCCACTTGCTGTTGGAACGTTGTTGATGGGCCCATTCCAAGGGATCCACGGTGTCCACTTTCTCCAGCATCGTCTCCAGTGACGCACGATTGGTAATGGTGAAAGGATAGTCGTACACTTGGTTGTTGGCATTGGAATAGAAATAGCGCAGTTGATCCTTCATCTTATGGCGTAAGATGTACCCGAAAGCGATATTTAATTTGAAGGCCGTGGCTTGGTCATTGAAGATGGCTTCCACGCAGCTACGTAGACGGGCGAGGTCGGTCAGTCGGAAATTGTAGATATCTTGAATAGGGCGATGACGGTGGAAACAGAGCCGCAACATGGGCAAATGGCGCCGATAGATGTCACTCACTGAATGGTTTTCGTTTAACAGATCGCTAGGAACATTTATGGGCTCGTCCAGAAAATGTTCGATATCGTCAGGCGTATGACTGGGAACAGTAATGCTAGGAACCGGCTGGATATCTAGGCTCTTCTAAACTGTGGGTATAGGCGGGCTCTCGGTGTTCGCATCACCAGTGGCATTTGTCGCCCCGGGCTCATCTTCACTGGGTCTGACCCTCCTGAGTGCCTCTTTAGTGCGAAGATGTCGCTCATGCCGTGGTGACGGATCATGAATCAAACGCTGATGCCGTCTTAACTGACCGAGTCGTTTGAAGAGTTGACCACATTCATTACATTGTTCCATCGCGCCCTCGTGGAGTGAGCGTTCGTGGCGCAGTAAAGCATCTTCCAGATTAAATGACCGTGCGCAAGTTATACAAGTATACCGTGCGCCGTTGTGGATGGAGAACTCGTGCCGTCGCAAATCTTCTGGGGGAGTAAATGGCTTCAGGCAGGTCGAACAAGAGAACATGTCGGCTGCGTATCAGAAAATGCTGAACATTCCCACCTACCGCCACTTTAATAACCCCGCAGCCCACAAGAACTCTCCTACGTTGTCCTTCCCACAAATCAGCGCATCGCTGTCCTGTACAATCGGGTGCGTACTTGTCACATGTCTACTTACACACCGTAACATGTAAAAAATTGTAACAAAATGTATTATACCATATCTGTCCGGAATTATTGGACGTCATCAGTAGGAGTAATAGCCAAGGTGAGCATTTTGAGGGTGTGAAGGAAGGTGTTTGGGGTAGAGATGGACCATCCGCGGTCCGAATGCGTCGTGTGAGGTGTCATCTTGTAGCAACGCCAGCCAACGCCAAGCTTAGCGCTTCAACGTCCTGAAGAAATAGCTCAAAATCTCTGATTTTCTAGATATTTCATGGAATTGTCGCTAATTCTTCGAAATGCAGTGACGCCAGTCAACGCCCGTCTCAACGCCTTAACACCCTAGTATTACGCCTTAACGCCATGATGTAGACAGATGAGAGAAAAACAACAACAGCAACAAGGGTGAGAGATCAATCATTTTAATATCAATCTAGTACACCATACCCACGCTGGGGTAGCTGCATTGGGTATGCTTACAATTCGAGAAGACTCTTGTTCAATCAGAGACCGCCATTTGCCACTGTATCTGTCATTTTCCTTCTTGCCCGTTAGATGTATTCTCGGCTGCTCTTGTCCAATCAGAAGTCGCCATTTCAGGAAGTTCCAGCTTTGGCCATGTTCGCTCTCAACCGTTTGTTCTATCGTCATTGGGCAGGCCCAGATACTGTAACGGCAACATATCCTCAGATAGATGTTTGCGCATTCTGAGTATCTATGAGTGCATGGGTGAATACATTCATCCAATGGGAAGATTCCGTAATTTGGTCACGAAGAACGTAACATTGGTGACCCTCTC